>JAXBDA010000395.1:0-89126 GCA_036023075.1 Gaultheria prostrata | reverse complement strand
CCCCTGTTTCGCTCCCTGCATTTCATGAACTGGTGGTGCTTTTTCTACTACAGAAGTAAGCGATTTCAGTGATTGCATAGACTTACCATAGCAATGAGCATATATTGTATCGTGTGCTATGTGCTAGATGTTATATCTTTTCAGGATTTTTGTCTTTTGAATTTCAGAAAATTAGTATTAGGACATGAATTCAGATGAAGCTCCAAATACATTTCATGGGTCATGGTATGATAACTAATCTATTTTGCTTGATCTGTTCATGTTTTTTGGCCTATTCTTCAATTACAACATGAAATCTATATGATTCAATCTTGAATTGAAAAGAAAATTATAGTTAGACGGTTATAATTTGAAACTTTTACAAGTTGCCACAGACTACCAATTCGTCAAATGTGCTGGTTTGCATATGAATTCTTTGCTTTTATGGCGTTCATAGATCTGTAAAATGATATACTTTATTTGTTTATCCTGTGTCAGACTTGAAAATCCGTGAAAAAAGACTTGTAATGAAAAAACTGAGAAAGGTAACAATGACTCAACCAGGGACGAATCCGAGAATTTGGTCTTGGGGGTGCGAACTCTTACATATTATGACTTTGGGAGGGTGAGCTCCTATAATTTGGGATGCGAACCTTTGTAAGTTTGTAATTATTCTAAAAATTATTATTAAAATATGAAGGCGAGTGTTAGGTAGGTACACCAAGGATTGGAAACGGGCCGCGGGGAAGGCCAAGGTGGTTAAGCCAGAGTTAGAGGAGGAGGTTCCAGGGGCTATGTTACACGTGCCCGTGAAAGATACAAGGCTAGGGAGCTCACTTCCCATTGGGTTGATGGATTATGGCGGGTTTGTGGGAAAAGAGGACAGTGCAGTGGCGGCTCGACTGGAGCCAGGGGTTGTTGGAGCTGTGTTGGAGGCACGAGCCAACGATAGAGAGGATGGAGACATGGGGTGGATGAGATAGTGGCAGAGGGAGGAGCGGAGATAGGTGGCTCTGGCCGGGCCTAGAGTGATGACCGTAGAGGAAGAAGGCAATAGTTTCGTACCTGAAACTAGAGAATGTAGTGTTACTTACTCGGTACCTGAAACTAGAAAAGGTAGTGTGTTACTTGGTGGAAGGAGAATTTAAGCACTACTTGCAGGCTTTTATTTCTTTCACTGAAGAATATGATACAGCTACAAAGAGGGACGTGAGCCTACATTCCTTCAAAACAACAGAGGATGCCAAACATTATCTTGCTAATCTGTTACATTACCAAGGTGTAAATATCATTGATTGCAAATTGGTGGATGAGACCGGTGTCATCATTGAACGGGTGAATATGGATATCCAAACTTGGACATGGGGCGGCTACATTTAAAGGAAAAAGGTCAAAATGGTGGAGTCACATAGCTACACATTTCAAGTCCATCTTCAGGTATACCAAAAAACAAAAGCTCAACTACTTCCTGCTTTTGTCTCCCTCAAAACTCCAAAGGGATTGGGAGAAATGGTGTTCTTGTTTACGTGTCTGTCTGTTCTGTGGCTACCAATCATGAAATCAACCAGATGTCTACGTGTTTACCTCTAGAACTTCATTCTTGTGGTGCACTCTTAGAGGCTTATATAATTTTGTTCTACAATTGAGAGAGACAAAAGCTGGAAGTAGTTTGAGCTTTTGGTTTTTGGTACACCTGAAGATGGGACTTGAAATGTGCAACTATGTGACTCCACCATCTTGACCATTTTTCTTTAGACATAGCCGCCTCATGCTCAATCCAAGTTTGGATATCCATATTCACCCTTGCAATATGACATCGGTCCCATCTACCAATTTGCAATCAATGATATTTACACCTTAGCAATATAACAGATTATCAAGATAATGTTTGGCATTGTTTGTTTGTTTTGAAGGAATGTAGGCTCACGTCCCTTTTTGTAGCTATATTATATTCCTTAGTGAAGGAAATAGAAGCCTGGAAGTAGTGTTTAAATTCTCCTTCTACCCAGGGAAAGCTCTAGTTTGAAGATATTTTCAGCTCTAGTCTGAAGATATTTTCATACAAGATAAATAGGTACATTCTAGAACTACACACGTGACTAAATCTCACAAAAAAAAATCTAGATATTTCACATGAATATCCTAGAGTTTCTAGAAGCTAGATATTCCATTGGGCAAACATTACTTTCTTGTGTTAAAAAAATAAATCTAATTTATGCTTCAACAATGTTAAACATACAGTACTTACTATACAAATAAAAAGTAATCATACCTAATAACATCAACAAACTATACTTGCATTTTAAAAATAAATTATAAATTAATTGCAAAATCTCTCAACTGGGGTCTATCACGCTAAGGCTTTCTACTGTTTTAGTTATGGAAAGAAAAGAAGAGTTATAATATGATTCAGACAAAACACAATTAAAGTATGCTTCTTTCTTTTATTCACTCCCTACATTAAGGTGAAATTTTCTATCAAATGGTATTAAGGTGAAATTTTCTATCAAATGGTTTGAATATCGTCATAATTAGATCAAACGGCTTAGATTAATGCGTTTAGAGTTCCACTTCTTAAAATAAGGTCCGATTTTTTCCCAATAAATAATTATAGAATACATACCGAATCAAGATATGCGTAAATATCGTAGGATACGCGAACGTATCGTAGGATTTCAATAGGAATAGGATACAAGATGGATACGTGTCGTTTTGACGACACGAATCGTAAGATACGTATCCTGTATCTTAGGTTTTTAACAACTATGGTTCTTCCAATCCTGAGGTTTTGAAATCCCATATCCATAATGATATTCACGAATAAAATTACGTTTCAATCCAATGTGTTCTCCTGAAATTTAATTTTGCACTCTTCTTTTTTTTTTTTTTTTTTTGGACATGAACTCTTTTTTTATTTATTTATTTGTTGAAGAGTTCCATCTTGAATTTTTCTACATAAAAGCAAGTCCAATGCAGGGTAAAAACCAGTTTTATACCTACAATAGAACCAGATTTTGTAACTGAGAGCTCCAACGTGGAGCTAAAACCAGATGGAAAATGCATAAGTTGTATAGTTGGTTCCAAACATATTGCTGCATCACCAAATCCCAACTGCCATTATAGTGTTAGAACCAGAGAATACCTGAATCATGTACGAAAATGGTCGGAATCTACTGATATCGCCGGAATCTGGCCGGATTTGAATCGTAGTATAACACCTATTGTTGCCGGAATATGCTGGTGTGGCAGGAAATTGGCCGCATTTGAACCATGAACAACACCGGAATCGGAATCTGTTGCTGTCACCATGAACAGCACCGGAATCGGTTTCAGAGGTCGATAGTAATGGAGATCTAATCTGGAAGATGCCGATAAATGGTTTGGTCGATATAGGGTTTGATCGGGGAGAGAGAGAGAGAGAGAGAAGGGAGGCATGTTTTCACAACGAGCATCTTTACAATCCAAGGGCTATTTCATACTGGAAGAGGGAACAAACTGGAAGACTTTAGGCTCTGTTTGGATCTTAGGTTCTAAAAAATGAGTGAGGAAAATTTTAAATTCCTATTTAACTTTCCTTCTATTTTCTATTAAATTTTCCTTTTAATTTTCTTCTCAATCATTTTCCCTTCTTTTCTTTTTCTTTCCCTAAGTTCGAAATAGAGCCTAGGAAAAAAAAACATACTGGAAGGGATGAGAAGAGAAAATATGTGTCTACTGATTATCCAAGGGGCATTTTTTTTTTCCTTTCCCAACGGGCATATTTTTAAGGGCTATTTTATGTTGCTAGTAATTTCCACAACACGAGAAACAAAAATGAAATTAGTTGAGAACTGAGTTGAAAAATTAGATAGTTGAATTGAGGTTAAAAAAATAATAGAAAATAAGGTGGAGAAAAATTTAGTTAAATTTGGAACTTTTTATAGAACTAACCACTGGAGAGGCAATTTTATAATTTGGCACAAAAATACTTTTTTAGTGCCAAATTAGTTTAATCCATCAGTTACCGGGATAGATTAGATTTCCAAAAATGACTGTAGTTCCTGTATGAATTGTGGACAGTCATTGGCGTTTGTAAACAATAACATTTGTCATTGTTATGTTGCTTAATTTTTACAAGGTCGTACTACGGTGTATTTTTGGTTTTACCCCCGTTTTGTATTCGTAATTAGTTTGATGACCAATTTTCCATTTTCATTTTTTTCCTTACAAAACCCAAAAGAAATTCTCCTTCACATTTTCAGTTTTTGAGTTTAGAGTACAAAAGCTAAAAGTATGAGAAGATGAACTTTTTGACTCCTCATTTTCTATTTTTCTTAACCGAAGGGAGGAAGGGCTTTGGATATAGATAGAGAATCAATCCAAACCAGTTCCTATTCATATAAAAGACCTACAAAATATTCTATACATATCTTTTGAACACTATTCTTGTCACAAAATGCCTTTCACACATATCTCTAGTAATACATCCTAGCCATAATTAAAAACCTAAAATTGTAAAATGTAAATTACAAAAAGTTTTTTTAAAAAAAATGAAGGCTCACAACACCCCTTATATTTAGATCTTTTGCACGTTAAGAGTGTTTTTGGGGGCAAAAAGAAAACTTCATTCACAGGAATAAAGAGGACTAAAAGGAGTTTCATACAATAAAATTAGATCAACAAAAAGCTATAGAACACAACCGAACCTCAGCACAAACTATACGGAAACTAAACAAATAAGTTTCCAGATCTTATCCATACAAACGTTGAAAACTTTAAACTCCGAGAAATACTTCACCCACAACAAAACCACCATTCAAGAATGCGAAGAACCCAGAAGAACAATCCAAAGCCCCCCGGTAGACCTGCAATGCGAGGGAGAGGAAAATCAATGCCATAAAGAGAAAACAAAAGACTGATACTAACAATAGCATTGTTTCGATGAAATATATTGAAATACAATTAAGCCTGCACTGAATTAATTGGGTAATAGTGTGTTTCAGGAGACTTCTTAAATGCACCAGCATGTTACCAGTTCACCCGTTACAGGTACTACAAGAGCGAAAACCTGTACATCAGCAAAAGAATACGGTTGTTGAGAGAAATCTTGAAGGTGCATTTAGAAGCAATTGTGCAAGAGCGAAAACCTGTATACAGAAGTTCATTTTGCACATCTAGTTACAGAGAACTTTAAGAGGAAAAGAGGAGTTGTGAAAAATGGTAATGACGATACATGAAAGAATATTAAACACAAAATGACAACAATCAATTGTTTTGCGAGTTTGTTAACGGATTCATACTACTACTAGTCTAGACTTTTCCTACCAAATATACTCATCTTTTTAGTATCAGCATTAAGTAGAACAACATCGTAAATAATGAATCGTTTCACATTCTGAAAATACCTGGTGATTTTTCCTTACAGAGAGATTAAATTGTCTTTTTTATCTTCCTTTACAAGTGATAATGCAGGAGAAAAATAGCAGGGAAAGAATCTCACTGATACTTACAAAATTGAACAAAAATTGCAGCCCGCAAAAATTTCCTACAGCTTTGCAGCTTTACTAAGCTTTTGAGGAAGTTAAAGGATATGGAAAACCTTGAAAGTAGACACTTAAAACAAAACGTTGCTTCTATCAGTAATGAAAACACACTCACAATGGTTTAAAATTGGCATCATGTATTCCAGAAATCGTTTTCTGCCTGAAACAAACGGAGTAAGTAGTGACCTTGCAGACAATGCCCTAGTTAGCAAAATAGGAACAAAACAAGCAACGACATCTTTCGTACGTATCAGCATTATGCAGTTAATAACATGACATAAAAAGGCCTACTGGAAATGATATGCACTAAAATACAAAATCACACCAACCGGCTACAAGTAAAGGGAGAGTGACATACTTCACAGATTTCCAGCTCTAATTCAGTCACTGCGTTAGGCATTTTGTTTCAGAGCTTTCAGGGGTTTTAGTTTTGGTGATGTGTCTCTGCAATTTGCAGATTTGGTTGGGGGTGGTCTTAGTTGAATTCTCTTCAACTTTTGGTGTACCCTAGTGCTGTAATTTCTTTTCTTTTCTCTCGGTTGTCTTTGGTTTGCTGATGGTGGTCCAATTGTTGGTTCCCATCTCTTTCCTGGACTTCCTTGGGTAGTTTTCCTTGTTCCTCTCTCCTTTGATCAATATATTCTTCTTTGCTGATAAAAAAAAAAATAATAAAAAAAGAAAAAAAAGAAGGGAGAGTGACTAAAAGTAACACTTAAGCAAGTTTTGGTTTAGATCCAACCAAGCTTCATTATGTATCTAGAACCTTACCTCCTAACTTAGTCAAAACTGATACATGAATCCCAATAGTACATGCCCGGTATATAGATATTTCAGAAGTTGTTTCCAAATATGAGAAACTTGTGTATTCCCTCATTTGGAAACACTTAAAACACACACACACACACACACACACACACACAAAAACTGTGAGACAATCAGTTTATAGTAAAACAGTTCCCTCATGGGCCTCAACTTACAAGATTTATCCAACAGTTTGGGTCAGACAATATACTACTCCGTATTCTGTTGGAATCTTTGTACAAAGTACCATCAAAACAGAAGGAAAAAAAAGCAGGCACTAATATGAACAATAAGTAATAACAATAACATTATTCATCATACCATTTAAAATGTACTGAATCATCAAAATAGTTCTGAAATCATAAATGGGTGCAGAATAAAAAAGGTTCTATTGAAAAACAAGCATTAAAGCTCGAGACCCAAGTACCAAATGAGACACCTCCAGCTGCACGCCATTTTTGTTACACAGGCAAGAATTTTGAGGGGTGAAATAGATGTTTACCTGTCTGGACTCTGAAGATAGAAAAAGGATTTGAAAACATAACTAGTGAAAGTAAACTGTCAGTTGTTGGCCTACAGAAGATGGCACCCTTGAACCCTATACAAACAGCAGATAAACCTGCCAAAATAATTCAACATGCACAAATACATCTTTCATGATCGACAACCGGGCATAAATGAACCACCACAAACCTGCACTACGAACTCACAGTAAAATATGCACCAAAGATGCAAAGCAGAAAACTAATAACGGAAACCTGATACGATCTTTTTGTTCAAAACTCTGAAATCACCGTCACAGATGAAATCACATTTCTTCTTGGAAGATTTATCCTTTACCCCATCTCCCAGGGAAAAAGTAAGTTCATACCTTAGAAAAGAAATCCTTCATAAACAGGTTGAACAGGTTTCAATGCCATTCTAAACAGTTTCTGCAAAAACTGCAACTAAGTTGATGGTGAAATCTCATGAGTCGCAACAGTAAAAAGTGATGAAGAGAAACATAAATTTATGAGGAATGCTACATGCACTAATTAGTATACAAACTATTACATTAAATGTACATGTGGCAGTTGGAACTATCACATCAATGTATTATTGAATACATTAATAGACTCAACCACTAAAAGAGAGTCACACGCACATTTACTGTAATAGTTTGTATACAAGTTAGTGCCTGTAACATTTCTGTAAATTGAGACACACCGCACTTTACTACACAAAGAGAGAGCTGATTTTATTGGAACACAAAGCTTATGTACAAAAGGTATTGTTCTCTGATTTGTAAATGCTACAACCAGAATACAGTGTTTACTAAGATATAATGACTACTACATGCTGGCTTAAGCGGTGAGCAAAAAGATCATTACAGTCAAAAGTCACCAACTTAAAAAGGGAACAAAATCCAAAACATCCACCAGGATACTCGGAAAGCAACTCGTGGAGGAGTCTCAGGAATCATCTACAGTCTAATTTTGGACTGGACAGTCAAATGACCATCAAACAGTCGGTCATCCCTTGGGCACGGTGACTTTGGTTTTCCTGTGAATAGCATAACGAACATGGGAATATACAAGAAAAAGCAACTTCAAGCCATCATATTTAAGTCTGCTAGGTCATCCATTGGAATTTCAAGGCCATTAAAGTTATCAAGATCTTGTAATCCATCATCATCAATGTTCAACCAGGAACCAATGTCCTGCCCTTGATCACCAAGATCATCGTGAACACCCAAAACATCCATTCCAGGAAGTTGCAAATGGGATAAATCGATGGCCTCGTGTTCATCTAAAACATCCAAGCTGAAATCATCCTTTTCCTTAACACTGCCACTTCTAGTAGCCTCGCTGGACTTTGAAACCGAGGATAATGTCGCTTTATTTTGCTCCGGAAACTTGCCAAGTAAGCCATTGACAGAAGCAGATAATTGAGTAGTTTTCTGCTTAGGCTTTGTTTTAGACTTTCTCTCGCCCTTAATATTGCCCGATGCAGGCCGACCGATTTTGTTTGTACCATTTCTAGATGAAACTTCTCTGTTGTTTCCTTTTCCCTCTCTATCCCTCTCACTTCTCTTTCCTTTTGCACTGCTTGAAAGAGAAGTTCCAATACCTGAAGGAGCTCCAACATCATCAAGCAACAACTCCCTTTTCTTCACCCTATTTGACCATGAGTCTTCCTTGCCATTAATTTGTTCAGATGAATGATTAGCAGAAAGGTGTGGACTAGAAAAATACATGTCATGGTTGTTGAAAGAAGGGCTTTGCTGAGCACCCATTGGAGCTGCAAAGAGAAAGTCACAATTAATTCTGACACCTTGCATTACAAAAAACAAAATCACTACGGCGAGAAATCATGCGGCGTAGTTGTACTAATTCACAATACACGTGTTATTCCCTCTGTCCCTCAATGTATTTTCCTTTTGGGGATTCCAACTTTCAAACGAGACGTACAATAAATGCAGTCAACTTGAATAAAAAGCATTCAATACCAATTGTAACCCTATACTCCAACTTTGTAAAATAAGATTAGCCATGTGTTTGGGATAGTTTTGGAGAACTAGAAGTTGTATCCTTTGAATTCTCAAAGAGGACCAAGAATTCGCAACATCCCATAAAGAAAAGATGGAGCAACAATAAGGGAGAGAGGGAGTAATAAGGTAAGCAAATGAAGTTTAGGCATGATGGACACATAGCCAGCTCCTAAAAAGTTTAGCTGCAAGGCCTCAAATGAAGTACCTGAAACTCTAACTTCCAAAGAGCAACCAGATGTGTTGGTATACTGTTTTATAGATTCAACAGCACCAGTACAATCAACAGGTTGTGCATCATTGTGGCGTGACAAACTAGAAAGGAACATATCCCGAAATAAGGGTTCACTGAAGCAGCTTTTGCCAGTATCTCCGAATTGTTGGCATCGTTCTAAGGTCCGTTTAACAAAAGCTAGAGCAGCTTGCTTGGCCATTTTACTGCTGGCACTCTTTCCCCCAGAGGCATTGGCACCCCGACAAGTCTGCTGAACACAAATTGGGTTACTTTAATGTGTATTTTCAGAAGGCAAAATGGGAAAGAAATAAAACAAAGAAACGCAACTATCTACTTTGAATGATAAAGCAAAACATTCAAAATACTTACCATATACTTCTCATAAGCCATAGCTACAAGCTTGTCAAGAGCACGATGTTCGAACTCCCTACATAACACCAAAATGAGCAGATTAGCAAGATGTTGCTCAAATTGAGAAAATCTCTGAAGCAAGGGAAGTTATCATCGATAACATTACTTCTCCTGAAGCTCTCTCCTCTCCATAGCAGAGTTTAACAGTTTGCCAAGCAATGCTTTCTTTTTCATAACCTACCATCACCAATTAAACCATGAGTTGAAGTCCCAAGGACTGAAAAATAAAATCATAACCACAGGAACTTTGTTGAAAATCAATCAAATTACATAGTTGAAAGATAACAGGCATGATAGCAATAATGCTAATTACAGTTCCATTCCCAACCTAAATCTATTGGCATGGCTAGGACTGCAGAAGAATGAGAAAGCGACAGTTTTGATATGTGTTAACAGGAGATAAGACATAGGAGATGCCAGATTTCAGAGAAGTCTAGTCTCAAGGTGTTTGCTCCCAAAAACATCAGATCTATTTTAACCTTCATCAAAGTTTGATCAGGTCAAGGTTTTAAAAGGCGCGCGCCTAGGCGACGAGGTGAGGCGCACCTGTAGGGCTTTGGAGAGTTGAGGGGAGCCGCTAAGGCGAGAGCCTCAGGAATTTTCCACTTTCTGTGAATTAAAACATGTGGCAATGCACCTGATAAAACCCTTGGGCATATGATCGTTTGCCCTAGGTGAAAAATAACGAAGAATAGCAGCCAACCAAGTATTCTTCTGATCTCTGATCAAATAGAGCTCTGAATGAAGAACAAAGATGATTTTTTTTCCGACTATTCCAAGTAAATCTTTTCTTCAACCACTACTTCTTCTTCCACTTCTTCTTCGATTGTTCTCTGATCGAACTGTAAATATTTTCTTTTGGGAAATTCGAACTGTAAATCTTTTCAATTTATGTTGGGTTTTGCTCCCTGTTATTTAATTAGGATTTTTATTCTCTAGATTTGCTTAAAGACCCTCTTTTGTATTTCTCTGAGTGAGCTTTTCACCCAATTCATAAGTTGCCCGCACTTAAGGGTTTTTGTCTTGTTTATTACCAACGTCTGCAGTAAATTCTCTTATTTACATTGAAATGTTAGGTGTTACAAGTGTTTGCTTGTGTTGAAAGTTTTGCCCACCTTGCTTTGATGAGGCGCGCGCCTAGGCTCAAGGGGACCCATGGCGCCTTTTAAAACACTTGATCAGGTTTACTCATAGCCACCTTGATGAGGGTAGATACACTACAAGGGTCCTTGCGAGGAATCACCTTGGTGAGGGTAGATATAAGTAAATCAATACAAATATAATGTATACATCTACGTTGTACAAAATAAAGTGAAATTATGTGTATGTAGGGTTTATTTCTTGTGAAATTATGTGTACGTAGGCTCTATTTCCTTTCTTTGGATATTTGTTTAATGTTTTGTTCTACCAACTCAAAACTTGGGGAGGGGGAGGAGATATCTTAAAAAAAATAAAAACAAATGAAAAACCGACTAATCTCTAGGTGCTGATTAATCCCTAATTAATCCACATTGGCGCTACACGGCCCGGCCACCCGACTAGCACCTAGCGACTTCGTAAATAATGTACAAATATATACTTATGGTCACACAGTCGGGCCGCGGGGGGGGGGGGGGGGGGGAGAGAGTTTGCTTTGCAATCCGAAATTACCTGCTCATGGAACATGTCCTCGAGCTTACTGATATCCTCACCGATTTCTTCATCCACTGTTTGTGTTAAATCAGGCTGAATAAAGGGGAAATCAACATTAAAAAAAGAAACTCATGCAATTGTACCAAAGCTAAAACAACATTACATCACTAAAAAAAAATTCACCATGCCCCCTTATAAAATGGCAGGTGGGCAACCATGGTCTAAGTAAAGAACTGACAACTTCATGGCTGCCAATCTTTTTGATGAAACAAGCTGGTAAAACCTAGACCCAGCAGCCCCTCAACACAAAATGAACATGGAGGAAAAGCAGGTAGACGAAAAAGTAGGGGAGAATAGAGAAAATAAAGAATCTTTGTAACGAAGGGCATACCACTGGCTCTAGATAAATTCCAACACTTCGCATCTCCAGGATAATTCTTTCATCTATGGACAGGTTACCATACTGAGTCACAGAACATGGTATGTCAGGTGACATTTCTTGGTCAGAATGCAAACCATTTTGCATGTATTCAAAATTTGAAATCAACTCTTTTCCCGGTATAGAAATCACATCAGTAAGGAAACTGTGGTCCAGCTCATTATGGGGCCTCTCATTGGCAGTTATCCTATAACCATTTAAACCAGAATGTCCAGCGAGTTGAAAGTTCCCTAATAACCGGTGATTAAAACCGTGGGATTCTAATGTGTCAATCTCAACTCCAGATCCATACACATCAAAGTCTAGGTCTTCACTTCCGCTGTAGCAAAGCTCTTCGTTTCCTTCTTCCGAAACTAGGGCTGCTATGAGTCTCTGGCACAAGGTAATCTCTTTACTTCTTGTTGCAGGGTATTTTGTTTCACTGGCATCTATGTCAGATTTGACCAATCCAGATCCATTAGGGACAGTACTGAAACTGTCAAAATCTACGGGTACTGGTAGTGGTGTAGCAGACCCAAGATTTCCCTGTAAGATTAAAATTTGCAGATTATTCAGAATATTTCCACTCAAAGTTCTATATGAGAAAAGAAACATTTCAACTTTGCAATTTTTGAGTAGGCTATCATCTAGGTTTGCATTTAATAACAGTGTATGGGTGATTTCTACAATATATTGAATCAAATTCTTACAAGAGATCGTGAAAATGATATCGTGAACAGATGGCCATGATGCTTCAAAGAAAATTTTGCAAAGTGGCACTAATCAAAATAAATAACTGAAGGGCATCTTCAACTGGGTATTACCAAATCTATTGATCATATAAATAACATTATAATTCTTTAGATGCCAGGATTTTCGTCTTTATTGTGAGTTGGTGAACTAGTCAACAATTTAACATAGTATAAGAGCGGCAGTAGATCATTGATTTCAGAAATCACCCACTATCCGATAGAAACTACAATCCGTGCACGATAGGGGTGAGCAAGAACCTGCCCAACCTGAATGGATTCGGTATGTTACGGGTTGAGGTTTCTCAAAAAAAATAAATTAAATTTTCAGGTCGGGTGTCGAGTGAGTCTATGGCGGAACCAATTTACCCGACCTGACCGATGTATTGTACATAACGTGCAAACCTTTTGACTTCTGCAATACTCTAGTTGATTCCCTGCCATCCTCTGGTTTCCTTTCACTTCACATATTGGCGCTAGGCTATTGGTTGTTTGCTATGAAGCACGGATACTCTATTTAGGCCTCCGTATCACGTATCGTATCCGTATCGGATACCGATACTCTCGGATACTCTCCGGATACGTATCCGTTACGTTTTTTAAAGTATCCAAAATTTAAATTTATTTTTTTGGTATTCGGATACGTTTTGGATAGCTAGGATACGTCTCAGACGCGCAGGGTAAATATGTTATTACTTGAAATATGTGTTAAAAGTGTAATTAGGGCTTTATATGTGTTTTCCCCCAAATAGAACGACATAGCTTCTGCTCCCTCTCTCTCTCGTCCCTCATCTCACGTTGTGTAATGGAATTTTAGGAATTAAAAATTAAACATATATAATATATTTAGTTTTGTATTTTTATATTCAACGTATCCCCCAACGTATCGTATCCGAGTTTTTAGAAAAATCACGTATCTACGTATCCGTGTCGTATCGTATCCGTATCTCGTATCCGTATCCGTTTTAGCGTGGCGTGTCCCCCGTCGTGTCCATATCCCCATTTTTTTTAGAATTCCCGTGTCCGTGCATCATAGCTCGTTAGGCAGAGGATGACTTGGATAGTTGGATGTACAAGACCATGCAGATGATGAGTTGTTTGGGGCTGGAATTCAAGGTACTTTTCACATGGATTAATTCTATACTAGTTTAATAATAGGGAAAAATGATTATTAATTATGGATGAAAATTTTCTCATGTTTTTTATGTTGTTGTATACCATTGATAATTAGATAAAAGTAGCCATTATGTCCAAGTGTTGTGGTACACAAAATAGCAGGCTAAGAAGATTAATTGATATTCTTACTGATAATTCATTCTCTTTTTTACTTGGATGTTTTTTTTTTTCCTACATTATACTTGGATGACAAAGAGTAGGTCCTGAAGAAACTATTTGTAAGGTGTTATTGACTTTTTGTACTTGGCTTCTCTCAATGCGTCGAAGGAGGGAAGAATTTTATGTCCATGTGTAAAATATGTCAATTCATACATGTTGAGTCTCAAACTTGGCCATGGTCACTTAGTCTCATTTCGCCTTAGTCAAGGTTATAATTGTTGGTATTATCATGGTGAAACTATCTCAGCAGCAACTTCTAGCACACTTATGAGACTCCCGTTGAACAAATAGGACGGAAGTATGGCGATATAGAAGAAATGCTCCATGATGTATTTTCAATGCATACTCAATTTACTGATGAAACTAGAGATGAAAGAAACGAAACGAAACACTTTAGCCAAGATCCAAGTGAGCAACCTGTGCAAGAACCTAATGCAAATACGAAAGATTCTATGAGTTGCTCAAAGATGTCTAGCAACCTCTTTATGAAGACTGCAAGAATGTTAGCAAGTTGTCAGCCATCGTGCATTAGTACACTTAAAGTGTCTTAAGGGTTGAGCAGTGAGACATTTACAATGGTTCTTCGATTATTGAAAGCTATTCTTCCTCCAGATGCTAAATTACCAAAGGACTGCTACGAAGCAAAGAAGATTGTCAAGGATTTGGGTCTCAGTTATGAGAAGATTCATGCTTGTCCTAAGGATTGTATGCTATTTTGGAAGGAACATGCAAATGATGATTTTTGTAAATGTGGTGCTTCAAGGTGGGATACAAATGATGCTTGATTCAAATCCTAATCTAGTATTTTATCCAAAAAGGTAAAAGAGCAAGGCTGCAAAAGTTCTACGGTAACCACCCGTGAAAACAAGATTGCAAAGGCTCTTCATGGCATTAGAAATAGCTCAAGCTATGACATGGCATGCTGAGGGTCGGACGAAGGATCGTCGAATGAGGCATCTTGCTAATACTCTAGCATGGAAATCTTTTGACTCATCAATATAATGATTTTGCCGCTGAACCCGCAATGTAAGATTGGATTAGCATCTGATGGATTCAAACCTTGTGGGAAAATGAGTGAAATTGCGAGATTGGAGATGCACCTCGAAAAATAAAACACTTCGATGGGGCAAAGACAGCTGCACAAATTGTTGCTACAACACCTCCAACAATTAATCATGAGCAATATGCAGATCTTGTTTCTTACTGATTCTCAAAGGAGGGAATGGTATTTGCTAATGGTTTGACAAGAATTAAACTTTGAATGTGTCACGCCCTCGATTTTCAACATAATTGAATAAACATTTTTCTCCATGAAATATGTGGGTAAACTCAAAGATTGATCCAAAAGTCATCTCACAACGCTACCTTGATAATGATCAATAAATCAAACTTTGGTACCCGTGTCCCATATAAATTGTTTCTCCACAATGTTACATTCTTTCAAAAAAGGAGATTTAAATACAACTTTAATTTTCAAATGAAGAGTTCCCTAACGATGAAGATGCTTTCATGTCATGCCTCAGAAATGTCATGCATCCCTCGCATCCCAATTCATGCCGCTTGGCTATACCCGAAAGACTGAAACAGCAAAGGGGTGAGCATTCACTTTGCCCAGTAGGTATCCCCTTCTTTGTTTCAGACACAAAAATGCACAACAAGATAGAATGAACAGGAGACATAACATAAGATTGACAAATAGCAGGTAAGCCACCAAGCATATCATTTGGTTATAACGACAGAACAATAACACTTCACACGTCACTCATGCGTATATTTACAATATAACATTAAGATAATAAATTATCGAACTTCCCTCTAACCACGTTGTAAACCATAATATTATTATTCATCAAAATGATCTCCTGTATGTCCACTAGTGGGCTAGTCTTTTGTATCCAACGACCATCATCAAGTCCGTCTCTACAATATCATAATTTCACATTAGCAAAAGTCGTAGAATATATGTTCCCTTCCTTTTGTTTCCGTTCATTCCATCTAAACCCAACTTTCGACGTTCAACTTCTGTTTTCTCCCTTGTAACCACTATTTCATTATGTCGTTCACTCCTAAACATTCTAGCATCCTCTTTCATTTCATCAAGTACATCCATCCACTCACACTTGTCAAATCACATATCCAACGCATACTTAATAAGGATCATCCTTCACGTGACCAAGCACCTCTAAAGCATCCAACATTTTTCATGTGTCTATATGTACAAAAAGTACCCATGTACGACTAATGCTAAATACAAGTGAAAAGAATAAACACGGACATTACATAAAGAAGTACGAGATTTAGGAAAAACCAATAGGATGAATTATAGTACTTAACAAAGTCACTAAATTCCCTCACAACCAACACGTCGTACCCGATACATAACCGACACGTCGCATGAGTCCAAGACATCCTCATTATGTACATTACTCACCCGAGTCATTCTTTATATTCCGGACATACCCTTTCGGGCTCCGTGCCATCATTATCACACTCCCATCATCATTTCATATTCAGTAATATCGTTTAGGTGTCCACATATAATCACAAATCACCAACAAATGTAACGCATGTCAAACTCGTATCCAAAGTATCACATGTGTCATTCATGCCATAATTACCAATCACTTGTCTCATTTATTATAATCCGGACATACCCTTTCGGGCCCCGTGCCAACCGGACATACCCTTTCGGGCTCCGTGCCAACCGGACATACCCTTTCGGGCTCCGTGCCATTCGGACATACCCTTTCGGGCTCCGTGCCATTAACCTAATTCATCAATCTCATTTCATGTCCATTCAAATCCTCTGGGTATCCATGCTTCGCCTCAACTCAATTCTACGCTCAAAAATCCTAATTTGATCGGTTGCGACAAACTTGTATCGTAAGGTGTCAAACACGCAAATCAAATACCGAGGAATCTTGATAAATCGTCAACTATGCTAAGATTATACACGTGACGTGTATCCCAAGGTATAATGTGTTGATATACCATTTACATAGTCGAACCAAGCGAAAGAAATCAAGAAAATTGATTTTCGGACAAAAAGACAAAAGGTAGTGCTACCTTTTTTTAAAAGGTAGCGCTACCTATTTCACAGACGGCAAGGGTAGCGCTACCCTTTAAAAAAGGTAGCACTACCTTTCCCATTTCGGGGCAGAATTTGACAGATTCATGGGGGATTCAAATGGGCTCCCAACCAAACATGTTTATGACCAAAAATCAACACAACAAGCTATAAGAGAGTGGTATAACAACTAGGTTACATGGGAACCAACAAATTTCACGAATTCCATGCTCTCCCCAATTTAATGTAATGAGAAAACCATACACACACCCACACTACATGAACATTAAGAATGTGTAGAAAATTCCCTACCTCCAAGCCAATCAAGCTCCAAATCAACTAGCAAGCAAAACCCTAGCTTTTCCTCAAGCCCCAACCGGATTTCAAGCTCCCCGGAGTGAAATTGACGTGCTCCAAGCTTCCCCACGCGTAGAGGATCAAATTTTAGTGAAAGGGTGTGAAGGAATTTGCTGAGAGAGGTGTAAATCTTGAAGAAAAGTTGAAGAAGATGAAGATGGAGATGAGAGAGAGGACCGGGTCTGATTTTTTTTGGGGAGGGTGTGTGTGTGTGTCTCTCCCCCTTATAACCACACAGACACACACATATGATATTCACACCCCAAGCCCCCAGGTCACTTGTGTAATGCAATTTAGCCCCAACCAACTCACACACCAAATTAATCTAACACGTCAACACATTTAAACATTTTACACAATTCCTCACATTTCCCCAATGTTATTTACGAAAAAATAAAAATAAAATTTTACGGGTCTTTACAGAATGTGAGTATAAAACTATTTTCTCTTGTACGTGTGCATGTGAAAAATAAAGGCCCTTAAGTTTGAAGAATAAGGCAAATAGAGACCGGAAAGCAAATGTGCATAACTTGGTATGTACTTTGTGTTGCCCAATAGTTGAAGTACATAATGCTCATAAAAAACAGGGGAGAAGGCTACAATACACATCCCTGTAAAAGTTACGATTTTTTTTGTATAAAAGTTACGAAACACACTAAAATGTTACATGAATCATAGAAAATGTTACGAATCATATTGCTGAAAAGTTACGAAATGCTAAAAAATATTACGATTGTCAATGAGTTGACACAATCTGGATCATACAATAGTCGAAGTACAGAATGCTCATAAAACAGGAGGCATGCAAAATCTGGGTTTGCACCTAGCCGAGCAAAGTTGTACATAAAAATCACATAAAGGCAGACGGGAAATCTATTAATGAAATTGCAGTTGTAAATAAAGTATGTTTTATCATGTGTTCCACGAGGGGAGGAATATTAGCCTTGAGACAGTGCCGCAAGCCGCCTCTCACTCAAACAGAAAGAACTTTGAGTTTGGGCTTCGTTGTATCTTGAAGGTGGATTTGCTGTAACCCGATGCACACCATTTGGAGGAGGCAAATAATGTCTTTAGGAAAGCCAAATGGGGTAGAGAAATAGACAGGGCCGGCCCTAACATTTAAAAGCTTAAAGCGAATATAAAAACCTGAGCCCTATGTATTTTAACTATAAAAAAAAAAATCAATGTAGGTCGTAGCTAATTTTAGCTTCATAACTTAATTATAATAAACTACTAAAAATTCTTGTATCATTAGAAAAATTGACCAACCATAACGAAATACTGCTCATACAATTTGTTTTCTCTAATTAATCATATTTTTAACGTTAATTGTAACATACTTTTATTTGCAATAAGATAATTACTTGTTAGAAACCTTTTTCTATCAAATTGTGTTAAGTGGGAAAAAATTATTTGAGTTTATTTAAGTCAACAGTACTTTATTTGTGAATTTGTTATTTAAAATTTAAAACAAAAGAAAAAAACTTTTCACAATACTGGGGCATACAAAAGATATGAACATTGGTCTTAAATAATATCTGCAATTTAACTTATTTATATCATATGCAAGACTTATCTACACCTACTAGTTTAACGGCTTCGTGCGTTGCACGAGTGTGATGCCCGTGTGTATTTTGGTTTACAAACTCTAGGGACTCAAATGCGTAAGCAACAAACTCTAGGGACTCAAATGCGTAAGCAACAAACTCTAGGGACTCAATTCCGTAAATCAACAACCTCCAGGGACTCAAATGCGTAATTTAGCCATACATAGCCAAAAGACCAAAAGGGCATAGCATTGTGGCAGAATTACAAGAAAACCAATGGGCCAATTTCCAATTGGAGGGCAAAATTGGCAAAAAATGGCAATTGACCAAACACCAAATTGGATTGGCCTCTCTTTTATAAGCCTCTGGGTTTGGATATCCAAAAGAAAAATAAGGAAAATATTTGTTTTGCCAGAAAAAGGTGCTGCTAGTTCTTGAACCTAGCAACTACTGGTTATAATGTACACTGACCCTTGATGCCAGCACAAACCTCATCTTGCATTGCATTCCAGAAAATCAAATACTATATAATATGTGTCTGATTTGTATGTGAGTG
Organism: Gaultheria prostrata; assembly: GCA_036023075.1. Lineage (NCBI taxonomy): Eukaryota > Viridiplantae > Streptophyta > Magnoliopsida > Ericales > Ericaceae > Gaultheria > Gaultheria prostrata. The sequence continues at coordinate 69,990 of JAXBDA010000395.1, read as the reverse complement.
GGCCCTCAATTTTTGCTTAATTTGTTGGGCTTAAAGGGCTGCACCTCCTGTTTTAGGTCACGACCGGCCCTGGAAAGAGTCATTAATTCTAGAATAATATAGCACATACTATACGGCAATGATTTCGGCCTCTCGACTTCTCAAAGTCAATACTTTTCTTTATGAAGAGCCAAGAGGGGTAGAGAAATAGCCAATCAAAAAAAAAAAATAGGGGTAGAGAAACAGTAATTAATTCTAGAATAATATAGCACATACTGCACGGCAATGATCCTCTCAAAGTCAATACTTTCCCATATGAAGAGCCAAGAGGAATAGAGAAATAGTCATTAATTATAGAATAGTATAGCACATACTACACGGCAATGATTTTGGCCTCTCAACCTCTCAAAGTTAATACTTTTCCGTATGAAGAGCCAAGACGGGTAGAGAAACAGTCATCAATTCTAAAATAATATAGCACAAATTGTACGGCAATGATTTTGGTCTCTCGGCCTCTCAAAGCCAATTCTTTTCCGTATGAAGAGCCAAGAGGAGTAGAGAAATAGTCAGTAATTCAAAAATAATATTGTGCAGCACATGACTCGACTTTGGGCTACTGGACATGCTTCAAATATAAAATTGCTATTCGATAATGTCAAATATGGTCTAAAACATATTCGGGCCAATTGATTTAGACCAGAAAACAAGCCTACTGAGGACTCAAACAAATTTCAGCTTGTCTAGAACATCAACACTCCCTTATGTTATGGTTATTAGCAAGCAGCAAATTCAGTGTTAAGATTCCTACCACCACTTGGGTATGGCAGTATTAAAAGTAATCTTCCTTTTCGCGCACGTTGTTTTTCTGTTGTGCTTGCATTTTGGCTCTCCTTTGGTAGTCGGCTTTATGCAAGGCAGTAACGAGACTGACCGTGTAGCCTTGCTTGCATTCAAAGCTGCAATAACCAAGGATCCCTTTGGAGTTCTGAACTCGTGGAATGAATCCATCTACTTTTGTCAATGGGTTGGTGTAACATGTGGCAGCCGACACCAGAGGATCATTCAGTTGGACCTAGAACATCAAAAACTATCTGGGTCTATTTCACCTCACATCGGAAATCTAAGCTTTCTCAGGGTACTATGGCTGCGAAACAACAGCTTGAGTGGTGAAATTCCCCCTGAACTTGGCAACTTGCGAAAATTGCAAGCATTGTCATTGGCAAACAATACCATAACGGGTGAAATCCCCGCCAATTTATCTGGTTGTTCTGACCTTGTTACCCTTGAGCTCTCTGCTAATACGTTGATGGGAGAAATTCCTGCAGAGCTCGGTTCTTTGACTAAGCTTGAGTCACTTTTGATTGCGAAAAACAATCTAACAGGAAGTTTGCCTTCTACTCTCGGTAATCTATCTTCTCTTAGAACTATTTTTGCAACTTACAAACAGATTGGCGGTAATATACCGGATACTTTTGGTCGATTGGATAAATTGGAACTTCTCTACTTAGGGTCGAACAATTTGGTCGGTACCATTCCTTCCTCAATCTATAATCTCTCTCACATCACAATCTTTGAAGTTATGATTAACCAAATTGAAGGAAGTCTTCCATCCGACTTAGGAATCACTCTTCCTAATCTCCAAAGCCTAAGTGTTGGTGCTAACTTGTTTACTGGTTCCATTCCTATAACAATATCCAATGCCACCAAACTATATTACCTTAACTTGGCAGAATGCGGATTCACAGGGAAAGTCCCTTCTTTAGAAAAGCTGCATGATCTTGACGCAGTACTGCTTCACTATAATCTTCTAGGAACAGGGGGAATGGATGACTTGAGCTTTCTTGACACTTTGACCAATGCCTCTAGATTGTCTGGCGTGTCTCTAGCTGTGAACAACTTTGGAGGTGTGTTGCCTGAATCAATCAGCAATTTCTCTAGTGAATTTTGGTTTCTCGGCTTGGATACGAATAAAGTAGTTGGGAGCATCCCATCTGGGATAGGGAATCTAATCAATTTGCAGGTTTTTGACGTGTTCAACAACCATTTAAGTGGTACCATTCCTTCTGACATCGGGAAGCTTCAAAACCTGCAAAGTTTGGGGCTCAACGATAATCTATTCCATGGGGAGATCCCATCGTCCTTTGCAAATTTAAGTTCTTTAAATTCTCTCGATGTATCTCAAAATTATCTTCGTGGCAACATCCCATCTTATATGGGGAACTACCAATTTTTGAACACTCTAAATCTTGATCATAACTATCTTAGTGGTATGGTACCCAAAGAAGTTGCCAGCCTCTCATCGTTGTTGTATCTAAACCTTGGGTCTAACAACTTGAGTGGTTCCCTTCCATCAGAAATTGGACTTGTGGTAACTCTAGAAACACTTGATGTTTCTCAAAATATGTTGGTCGGTAATATTCCAAGTTCGCTTGGCAGTTGTGTACAGTTAACGTCACTGAACATGGAGGGAAACAAATTTTGGGGAACCCTTCCTTCAACTTTAGCTGCTTTGAGAGGTCTGGAGGAGTTAGATCTTTCGCACAACAATTTCTCAGGAAATATCCCAGACTATTTTGGTGGCTTTATCTTTCTAATGATACTCAACCTATCATTCAATGATTTTGAGGGGGCAGTACCAACCGGAGGTGTATTCAATAATGCAACTGCCTTTTCTATTGAAGGAAACAAGAAGCTCTGTGGGGGAATACCTGAATTGCAGCTGCCCACTTGCAACTCCAATGGGTCCAGAAAGAAAGAATTCACTCTTGCAAGGAAATTAATTACTTTTATATCATTGGGGCTTCTAGGGCTGCTTCTGTTCTTGTGTTTCCTATGTCTGTGTTGGTTTAAAAAGACAATAAAGGTACCGCCTGTCAAAGTCTTAGGAAACTCATTTCTCCAATTGTCCTACCAAAGTCTCCTTAGAGCTACTGATGGCTTTTCTCCAGCCAATTTGATTGGTGTGGGTAGTTTTGGTTCAGTATATAAAGGAATTCTTGACGAGGGTGGGAAAGTTGTCGCTGTTAAAGTACTTAACCTTCAATTCTGTGGTGCTTCCAAGAGTTTCCTTGCTGAGTGTAAGGCCTTGAAGAGCATCAAACATCGAAATCTTCTAAAGGTACTCACAGCATGTTCAAGTGTCGATCATCAAGGCAACGATTTCAAAGCTCTTGTGTATGAGTTCATGGTGAATGGGAGCCTAGAGGAGTGGATGCATCCAAAGGAGATCGAAGAAGACACCCAAAGGGAATCAAGGCATTTAAACATTCTACAAAGGTTAAATATTGCAATTGATGTCGCATCTGCACTTAATTATCTTCACCATGACTGCTCCAACCCAATACTTCATTGTGACTTGAAGCCGAGCAACATTCTTCTAGATGATGAAATGACTGGACATGTAGGTGATTTTGGGCTAGCGAGATTCCTTCAAGAAGCTACCTATAGCTCTTCTACAAATCAGTCAAGTTCAATTGGCATAAGGGGTTCTGTTGGTTATATGGCTCCAGGTAAATGTTTCTCTTAGACTCTCGTTTAATTCCTCGTTTTTTCTTGTCTCCTTCTGTTTAATATACATTAGTTTGTGTTTATTTTCTGCAATTCCTAACTTCCTTAAGTTTAACCTAGTTTATGTGACAAATGCGAGGACATATAAGCGTCTAAAAACCTTAGTGTTCTACGGTGCACCATAAGTGAACGTAAATTATTTGTCACAGGTGGTTGTAGTACCAAGAAAAAAATCACTTGTTGTACAAACAGTCATTTCTAGATAGCTAGTGAATTGAATTCGGTTAAACCATCCCAAGCTTTGACTTATATTAAGACCATCAACTGAATGGTTTTCAAAATGTCACAGTGAATCAAGCTTGTTCAAGTATGTAGATTTTTTCTCATCATGACAAAAGTACACAAACCAACTGCTGTTACGACGGCTAGAACAAGAATAAGTCTTCGTCATCTTTCTTATTATATGATGCCTCAATTGTAGAGTATGGATTGGGAAATGAGGTGTCAACATGGGGTGATGTGTATAGTTATGGCATCCTCTTATTGGAGATGTTTACTGGGAAGAGACCAACTGATGGCATGTTTAGCGATGGTCTCACTCTCCACAACTTTGTTAAGATGTCTCTTCCTGAAAAAATAGCAGAAATTGTTGATCGAACATTGCTGCTACAAAAAGAAATTGGGGAGGCCAGTTCAAGTATCGACTACAATAAGAGTGAGAGCTCTCGTGGCAGTTACACAATTCCGGAATGCTTGATTCCGCTACTTAAAGTTGGAATCGCCTGTTCAGAAGAACAACCGACAGATCGACTGGTCATCAAGGATGTTGTTCCTCAGTTACATGCAATCCGAAACACTTTGATTAAAACTGGAGTTCATTAAAGAAGACAGAGCTAGTATCGTTGGTCATCAAGAGAAGGTATATATGATCCCTTCACTTTCTTATTGACCTAAGAAAAAAACATTCATCAAGATCTAGAACAACTGCATTTTTGGCACTAGGGCTCCGTTTGTTTCAATGTAAAATATTTTTATATGAAAATAATTTTGGCAAAAAGAGACTTCTTGTTTCGATTTTATGGTGCTTGGTTGATATCTACTGCATAATTAAGTTTCGGTTCATTTATGTACTTAAAAAGAAACTATAAAATGATTGATACTCTCTCTCTTGTAACAAAAGCAACCATCTCTCTCTCACTCTCACCACCGCTCTAATTTCCTCATGGCTAAGGCAAGATGCGTGTCATGATACCAACTGAGAGCGTAGGGGATTCTGAAGTAGATTGTTTTGATTGCAAGATGCGTGTCATGATATCGGGAATCGCGATGCTCCCCGTAAAACAACTTGCTGTAGTTTCAGGGGTAAGTTATTTTCCCCTGTCTCCGTAAATAATTTTACGAAGTAAAACAAGTTTGCCCATGTTTTTGTTAACCAAACACCAAAAAACAGGTAAAATATTTTACAGGAAAATGTTTTATATCCAAACAAACGGAGCCTAGGTGGTAACATCTTCCTTCATTAACATTTTGGAGTTTGCAAAAGTTGGCTATAATCCCTCTCATTCAAGCATGATGATGGTTCCAGTATCAAAAATGAAAATGCCATTGGGTTTTCAGTTTTATCCTATACACTAAAACACGAGGGACGGGATCTATATATGATAGCATTAGCTGCTGCCGAAAATGGAATTTGATAACATTACATTTTGTTATTCTGTGTCTTGTCCTAGGTACCTAAGGTGTAATTGGTTCTTTTGAAGACTTGATGCAGCATATTCCTTGGGCATGTAATCGATCGATACTATCCCATGCTTTAGTTTCTGTTATTGTTCCATTACATTTTTGTGTGTCTATTTTTTTACAACTTTCATGATCATGATGACCTTGACAATAAGGCCATGACTTGCAATGGCTATCCTGTCTAATACTAATGGATTCCGCAGTTGGCACCCTTCAACCCTCTGTGACACTAGTCTTTTTTTTTTTTATCAGCAAAACTTTCATATATTCAATAAATGCCATCCGGCACTTACAAGGATTTCCAGCGAAAACAATGAAAGGAAAATACAGCCAGAGCCTAAATCGCAAATAAGAAATGGAAGATTGAAGCCTCCACCCAAAACAAGAGCCATGTTAATGACTCACTTCTAACCGACTCAAAGGTGCGAGGCACGAAGAGTTTACAGAAAAAGGCAAGCAATCCTCAAGGCTAGCCTGAAAACCCAACGAGACTAACAATGAACAACCTAGGAAATCATCTTCTTTCCTCTGGAATGTAAAGGCTGACGCCGGTCCAAAGCACGCAACGCTGACCACTTGCAACAAGCACTCACAACCACGGAGGAGAGCCGGATGACACTCTGGACAAGACTACGCTGGCACGACAGTCTCCAGTTGCGAAGAACGCAGATAGCGTGTCTCCAAAACCCGACGAGCACAAACCAAAATCAGGGCCAAACACCAAACAAATAAACACAAAAATTATTCCCACCACCGTCACCCACCGGATCTACAAACACAGACCAGTAACGAAGAAAAAACCAAACTGGCTAAACCAGTTGGAGAAAACAGAGTGCAAGGCTAAAAAGCCAGAAAATTAAAGAAAAAACCTGACCCCATCCTCTACGTTATTTTCAGTCGCCGACCACCATAACCAGATCTGATTTGAGAAGGAAGAAAACGTAGCAAAATCATCTCACACACTTCACCGGAGCCAAAGGGCCGGAGATGACACTGCCTAAGCCAGATTCGCCGCCCATCACAGCCTAATCAAAGGCAAAACCGAGAAAGGATACGCCGGCAGCCGGAAAAGGGGGAAGAGGGATAGGGGAGAGGGGAAGGAGGAGGTGGCGGCCCTCTCCCCCCTGTAGAAACCCTAGATCTGGACTGGGAAAGAGTAGAAAGAGAAACTCTAAGCCCCGGCAACTTGACGTGGGAGATAATAGAAAAACTTTTGTGACTGTAGAATGTCATCTTAATGTGAATCCTGCCAGTAGTCTTTCTGTTTGCTGGCTTTTGGTGCAAAAGGTAAATGATATTGATCTGCAAGCTCTGATACAATGAAATGTAACTGAAAAATAGTTTTGGACAACGAAGAAAAAAAAATTCCAAAACTCTAGTTCTGCTTCCTGGTGTAGAAAATCAAGAAAAAACCTATATAATCAAAGCTTCTGATTCGAACGGTCGAGGTTATGAACGATCCCATCGAACAAGGAGCCAAAAATTGCTATAGAAACTAGAAAGAATCATCGGCACCTGTTGTGTGAATGGTAGAGATTAAACAAACAACATATGTAAAAAGTAATTTTAGACTAACTTCATCACCTACTGGAAGGTAGTAAGAGTTCACCAGAAAATTAAGTTGAAGATTCTGGATATCAATCGAGTGTAATTTTGTTTAATATTGTCATAGTAAACAATTCCAAGATCAACCCTTGGGTTTTGGTAGAAGATTTCAGCACTGTTAGTGTTGGAACCTTGGGTCACTCATTCACACAACACACGCATCAAAAAAAGAGAAATTTTCGTACTTACCATTAAACACTTATTTAGTTTCGATTGGAAATTGATATTGATACTCCCTAAATTGTTAATGACACTCCAAAGGGGAGTGTCAGTAACAATTTAGGAAGTGCCAATATCAATTCCTTTTTGATTAAGCTATTTAATTTTTTTTGAATTCGTCTCAATGAGATGAATGAAAAAGTTTTGGAATATAGGTCGGAAAAAAAAAAACCAATCATTATTTATTTTCAGTTGTTTCCGTCCTTAGATAAAGGGAGAATTGTTGTACAATGGCTGTAGGGGCAAATATTTGCTATTCAATGGACCACTTTTTAGGAATTGTTCCCAACATGACACGCACAATTTTAATTGCACATACATGGTACCCATAATAATGTTGACCGAAATACCCCCTTCTTGAATTTGGACCAATGTGGGTGCAATGAATTTGTTGAGTGCTGCAACCGTTGTCCATGTAGAGTGCAACAAAAGTGGACGAAGGGTGCAATGGTCAGAAAATCTTCCCAGTAAGTGTGACTTGACCACACACTGCAATCACATTTGGATCAATATGGGTGCAACGAATTTGTTGAGAAGTGCAACTGTTTTCTATGTCGAGTACAACAAAAGAGGACGAAGGATGCAATGGTCAGAGAATCTTTCCAGAAAGTGTGACTTGACCACACTGCAACCACATTTGTTGAGGAGTGTGGGTGCAATGAATTTGTTGAGGAGTGCAATCATTTTCCATGTAGGATGCAACTAATGTGGACGAAAGGTGCATCAGAATATCTTTCGAGGGTAGTTGCGTCCAACAGTATTTCTCATGCCATGTTATGGCAATTATAATTGCTCTTCCCATTGATCTGTGATTCCGAAAAAGTGCATCGTTAAAACGCAATAATTTGCCCCTACCGCCATTTTACGGCAATTCTCCCGAATTCTCTTTTAAGTTTTTGGTTATGACTTTTATGTGTTTGGATTCCTCTCGTGATAACTTTCTTAAAAAAGAAAAAAGAAAAAAGAAAATAAAATTGTAACCTCTTATTTCAGAAAGTTACATATAAGGATAGAAAAGTGTATCTTAATTTTCATTAAGGATGCACTCAATTAATTACCTCTAAGGACAACCACATGATAAGATTACCATTTTACTCTTCAAGCACAAATTTACACTTTACTCTCCTCCCACTTTTCACATAATAATATAATTTGGGAATCGATATTGGCACTCCTCATTATGTCTCTATTAGAGAAACATGTAATTATAAGGGTGATTTAGTAACTTCACCTAATAGAGACAAGAAAGAGAGTGTCAATATCAACATGGGGAATGCCAATATCAATTTCCTATAATATTTTTGGACATCAATATTAGCATTATCCTAAAGAGAAATATATTTATTTAACTATTTGCATTTGTTTATCAGCTCCAAGTTGAAAGAAAATTCCAAGTCAAAATTATTTTAGTCTTTTTATTTGTCCTTTTTGAACTTTTTTTTTTCTTAAACATCCTAGTTGTTATACTGTTTTATTTCTCTCCTATAACAAAAGCTAAACAAAATTCCTAAATACGAGAATATGTCTCTATCTTTGAAGAATAATGAATTTAGTTCAAACACCTTATAATATCGCTCCACCGCATGTGCTAATTCAATATATACTCCCTCCTCCTTTCCGAATTTCTTGTCCAGTTATGTGAATCCGTATTATTTTTCAAGTGCTAATATATTTCAATCTATAATATTTTTTTTACAATTTCGAAAATTTTGTTTAATAGAACTCATTGAGAACTATCAAATGAGATTCATATTCCTTATATATAACAGATTTGGTGAAGTGCCGTGAATAATAAAAGTGGACAAGAAATTCAGAACGGAGGGGGAGTATTATCCAAAAATGCAGTTTTCATAGATCAACAATATAGCACATCCTGCTCTTTCAATCTGAAACACCACCACCAGTTTCGATCGGGCCATCTACCATTCATTTCGAATCGATCTCAAACAAACATTAATCGGACGGACCAAAATCCACGTCCCGCAGAAAATTAAATGTCACAAGACAGCTAGATTAATTTACCATAATATTTTTTTCTAATACGGCCTAAGTCCATAGATATTACCGTGTGGAGCATACTCACACACAATGAAAGTGTCCCCATCCATACACTTGACCTTGGCACACCCAACACTGGTGGTGCCCCTCCACACCATCTGTGTATAATGCGTGCAGTCCCGGTTCGGCATGCACGTATTCGACCCGTAATTGTAGTACGCGTCCTCGGCCTCCCATGCCTCCACCGCCTCGGTGGCCGTCCAGTCGTCCCCTTGTCCCCAGAATATGTTCTCCCCGTAGTTGCTGGATGAGTGGATCATCGCGCAGTCGCCCTTCCGCAGGTTGGCCCACCACCTTGCATAGCTTGCTAGCTGTTGGCTCCATTGGAGTGGGGGGAGGTAGAGCCTCGCCCTCAGTGTGTTGTGGCTGGTGAGGATTTCGGCTATGAAGGCTTGGCTTGTTATGGCGGATCGGCGGTGGATTACGGTGGAGGAGGACTGGTGGAAGAGGAGGAGAAGGGTGGTGAAGAGGAGGAGACTGGTGGTGGTGGCCATTTTTTTGATGGTGTGGTTTGGTGGGAGATGTCGAGATCGATAAGGGTACTTATAGTGTGCTTCATGATAGGGAGGTGTTCTATGTGGTTTTTGTAGTACAATTTCATGCATATTTCTCTATTATTTATTTCAGAATTTTTTTTATTTTTTTGAATATCAGAATATTTAAATATTATTGATCTGATCTATGAATATTATTGGATCTGATTAGTGGGCGGATCTTGGAAATGGTTAATACTTTAATTAATACAGTAGTTTATTTAAATGTATTGATTTAATTGTAGTTAATAGCTAATACTTTTAATTAAGTGTTCTTGGGAGAAGTTCAAATTAATCCTCGGTATCTAAAATGTCTATGCCAGTATATTTCTCAAGATTATCGGACCAGTGCATTGCCAAAATGTGACCGTACTAGGGTGATCGATCATCAAAATGTGACCGTATTTTGGTGATCATGTAATGTCATTCCATCAAATACATTGTATTTGTGACATATTCCATGGTACTCGGGTCCTGAATATGGTCACCAAAATATTAATTAGTGTTGCCAGTACATGGTACAAAAATTTGAGATGCCACAATAAATTTATAGCGTCCGTATAGAGATTTGAGTAGATTCTATGCACATTCATGGGCAAATTTCAGGTGGATGCATGATACATTTTTTTTTAAATCATTAGCCTAGTAACTTATTAGAACCTAACAAGTTATTGACAATATCAACTTACTGACTTACGTGGGCAGTGGCGGCTCTAGAAATTTGGAACAGGGTGTTCAATATTTATTTTAATTCTACTATTACTAACTAGCATGTACATACAAATTTTTCATATATTAGTCTGAATAATAAACCCAAATGATATGAAAATATATAAGATGTCACAAATTTTCTTGGCGAATTCTATGTTATTGGGTCAAGTAAATTAAATCGGGGGATAAATACACTAATATTTATTGTAGAAAGTTGTGTGCCGAATAGGTTCGCATGGATATTTATTTTTTTATATTGATTGTTGTTAAGAGAGAAGTCATAAGACTATATCAATACAACGGAAACTTTTTTTTTTCTTGATTTTCCAAATTTTTGTCCTAAAGAGTTTAAACTGGTGTATTAAGGATTCTATTGTGAATTACCAAGATTGATGAGTGTTCATAGTATAAATATTCAAATAAAACCCGATACAAATTTATCAAATGTAATATTATGTGATGCTAGCTGCAAGGTAAAACAAAGGTAGAAAGTCAGCACAAGTTCAACAAGATTCTATCAAGGAACATATCAAGATATAAATTTATCACATGTAATATAAAATATAAAAGGCTTTAGAATGTACATTGACCATCTACGGGAAGACTTTAGCCTTTAGTTGGTTGTTTACATAAAATTGATTTGTGGACTGATTTGTTGAGCTAGGTGTTTAAATATTTTTGAATAGGGTGTTAAACAATGGTCATATCAAACTAAAACTAAAATTTTTGCATGTATTTCTTAACAAAAAAAATTTCCTTGAGGGTGTTCAAGTGACCACCCTTTAACAAGGGTGGAGCCGCCTCTGTACGTGGGTTTGTAATAGATAAGTGGATGTTAAGTCTGTCCCGATCGACTAAATGACTCTAGTTATTATAGTTATATTATAAGTTTTCAATATAGCTCCAACACGCATGGTGTGTAGAGCCCACACAACTGGTTGTTGTACATTTATCATATTTGATTTTGAAAGAGGGATGACATAAGATGCGCTTACTAAAACAAAAGTTATTTGAATTCCACTCGTATTTGTTCCGTTAAAATTTCATTTGATTAAGCAACTTGAGTTCAGCATATAATCAATTCGATTCGAGATTGTTTGAGATCTACTCATCCTAATTATTGCATATACAATCTCTGTTAAGTTCTCAAATCTCAACTAAATTTTCATTCATTTTTTAATTTTCAAGAGTGGAAATTAATTAAGCCTAATGACCCCTCCATGCATGTGCAACCATGTGAGCTTTTGTTAAATGGAGATCGATATTCATGGAGATATACACATGGGTTTATGACATGCATGCAATTATCAAATTAATCCTTGTATCTATATATATGTATATATAATTAAGCTGAACATGCAGTGGGAATGATTTGTTGGCGGGGGGCAGAATTGGTGCCACAAAGAATGGCCATGAAAGTGGAGTAACTGTGCATGGAACATGGAGAGGTAATCCAATGGGGATTATGGAAAATTGAATCGTGAGGAGAAATGGCTGCATGTTTTTGTAGTTTATTAAAGCTCTGGTCAACCACCAAGCACGTAGCTCAGCTGGTAAGGGGCTGTGCTAGCTTAACTAAAGTCTCGGGTTCGAGACTTGCGAATGCAGTTGTGTTAAAACTTGGTAGGGAGAGTTTTACCGCCTTCGTGGTCCTACCCGGCTCGAATCCGGATTAGTCGGGGCCCAATGTGGTTACTGGACACCGGGTGATCTAACCAAAAAAAAAAAAAGCTCTGGTCAAATGTCAACTGCTGCGCTTAAGAAACATTAAATATGATTAGTTATGTTGTTAAATATGACTACTTACGAACCATTAGATTTTACTATTAAATATGAAGTGTTCCAGGACCACTGCTAGCACAACATATTAACGTGGGGTCCATACGCATTAATACTTTCTTCGTCCCAACTTGTTTGTCCACTTTTTGACTTTAACATGTTTCAAAATATTTGTCCAATTTGAAATTGACTTCTCCAAGTTCCCTCAATGCCCTCGCTCATTTAATAAATTATGCATTGAATTCCCAATTAATGCTAATATTTGGAAACTCAAAGTAGTCGGAGTTACAATTACTCCATGTTTTTTTAAATAAGTTGGAGTTTAAAAAATGGACCGATAAATTGGGACGGGAGAAGTATATATATAATTTCTTTGTGATTTGGGGCTACATTTGACATGTTTATTTAGGCCTATTTTGGACTAACTAGTAAAGCAAGCTTTTTGCTTTTTTGGGCTTCAAAAAGTCAAGTGTTTTGGCTTAAAAAGCCATTTATTTATTTAATTTTTGGCCTACTTTTTTGGCCCAACATTGCAAGGCATTCATACTATATTTTGCCTTTGATTTTGGCAATAAGCAAAAAGAAGCCAAAACAATAGGCTTTTTGCTTTTGGCTTTTTACTTGAAAAAAGCAAAAAGCAAAAAGCTTGCTTTACTACTTAGGCCAAAATAGGCCTTAAAGTTGTTGTGATGCGAAAGATAGAGAAGTTGAATACAACCAACAGAAGTAGTTAAATAGCTGCCCAACATTGGAGAATGGGAAAATTCGCTTTGTTTGGTTTGTGTTTTGGAGAAGTGTTTTTGAAAAATTTAGAAAAAGGTAGAGAGAGAAATGAGAGTAATAATTGTGGAGAGAGAAAAAAGGAGGAGAGAGATAGAGTGAGAAATGAGAGTAATGATTAAAAAGTTAGAGAGAGAAAAAGTGGGTCCCACCACTTTTTTGAGTTTGTTTCCAAAACATGTTTCTAAAACATGTTCCAAACAAGTGATTCTTTACACTGCCACTCCATGGATCCTAGGTTTTGACCGCTTGAAAATGGGACAAGTCTAAGAGACCCCAAGTACAAAGGTGAGAGATTTGGAGTAATATAGTTTTAATTTGGGTTTACTTAATTACTAATTTGTTTTATTTTGAATTTCGTTAAGCTTATAGAAAATTCTTGTTATATTTCTTCGATTTGTCTTGATAAGACGAACTCAAAGGCAGAAATTTGTGATAAAAGTTAAAAAATAACAAAAGACGAAAAAGATTCAAAACATATATTTTGTCATGTTAATTTTCATATTAATTTTCTCTTTTCTATATTTTATTTCATAAGATTTTGCTAAATTTTCGAAGTTACCTCATTGAGTTGAATACGAAAAACCAAATGTTTTGAACAAAATTTAAAAGAAGTTCACTAACAACAAAAAGAAAAATCGTTTTATTAATCTCCAAGGTGTTTGTTACAGTAGTTAATCGACTTGCTTCGACAAAGCTTACAACCCCAAGGTCAAAAGGTCGATTTCCTTGGAAGCGATCTATCCTTGGGGCCACTTGATCACCTCACGCAAATGCCTGTAAAAGGCTGGAGAGATTATTCCAGTTCATTCTCTTCATTGTCTGGGAAAAAAAATCATTTTTCAAATGCATAACTTAAAAGTTAGTCCAAGTTCCAAAAATTAGGGGCGCCAGTGGGTCAACCGATCCGCCTAAACCGACCAAACCAAGTCGTCTGCGAACCCACCCCAGGTATATTGCATATGGATACGGATTGGCGGATTTAGTTCGGGTTCAATCGGCCCAATAATTCTTTTAATTCGATCCGCCCGACCCGCTCAATCCACAATCATCGAACCCACCCAATCCGTCCAAAACTAATCCGCGGACAGCCCTACCAAAAATACCTGCTGTAAAACAAAAGGCGATAAGGTTGGATAAGGTTTATCCAGTTTGGGTGTGACAGAGACCATTGAATAATAAAATCCAATTTTGCAAATCAAACAACAAGGGGGTTGAAACTTTGAGCCGGCCCGGAGAGGTGCATGGATGTTAGGAGGAATTTGAGCCCGGAGAGCTGGAACAAGGCAGTCTTTGACCCCTCAAAATTTTCTTGCAATATGAGTTTAATAAGAAGCCATTCTTTCAAGGTCAACCCGAAACCGAAATCAGAAGCCATTCAAAGTTGAAATTGATCGATACTTGGCCCGATGGTGTCACAGAAATGGTTGAAAGCTTTAGGTTTGCTCTCTCTATTAAATAGGAATTCGTAAAGAAAATTGATTATGCAAGTTAAAATGTTAATTTTGCTGCTAAAAATGCAAGACGAGTGGTAATAGTGGTAATTTAAAGGTATTATATTAATCACTTCTTGTGAGGATTTCATCTCATTGATTTTATATTATTTTAATTTTCTAAATTGATCTTACTCCTTTTTTTTACATGTAAAAGTACGTAAGGAGGTCTACCGTAAAATTTGCCTCCAGTCTAAAATAATGTCAAAGGCCGTCTTGAATGAGAGCCCTGGGTCCTTCTTGGAAGAACATCCTAAAAGTATTAACTACAACATTGCTTTATTGGTGATACATTACATGATATAAACAAGATATAGTCTCGAAGAGTGGGGGAAATCGTCACGTAAAATGGCAATCGGGTTTTGGTGACACCGCTAATCCATTACACAAAAGGAGGTCTGCATCTTCTTTGTTGTTGCGGAAACATTATTCAAGGCACCGCCCCATGCCCCTTTTCTACCACACACTCGGTGAGTTGTGTGAGCCAAGACAAGTGTGCAGCTTCCACACCAAATTTGTGGTGAAAAATGGACTGGGGCACCAAAAAATCTCTCCTCGTTGCCATTGTGATATGTGTTGGATTAATTAACTCGGCCCAACTGCCCAAAACCAACGAGAATCCAGTTCAAGGCCCATATGGTGTACTTAGGCCCAAACAATTTTCATCGTACTTAGGACCCAATTCAGCAATTCCCCAACCACCTTTTTTTGGTTTTTTCTTTTGGGGATCAAATCAAATTGCAGTAATTGATACTTTAATTATAATTTAACTCAGGAATGTGGTGAGTTAAGATTTGATAGAGTCCTCACACCTCACTAGTTGGTCGAAGGTGATGTGTATGGCCTTGAATACAATTTGTATCATTTGATCGAAAAAAATTTCCAGTGCCAAGCGGGCACCAACTAGTACTGCCACGTGGTGTCCGTTGGCTCATATGGGTTGTCCATCCTTGTTCTGAACAGCCCAAATTTGTTAGGATTGTTCGATGGCATTTTTGTAATTTTGAGGGGTATTTATCCCGACAGATCTAGGCCGTTCAAAACACGAATAGACTACTCGAATGAGCCGACGGGCACCACGTGACAGTACCAGGTAGTGCCCGCTTGGCATTTGATCATTGTCCTTACGATCGAGGATTTTCACATTCCATGCAGTTGTGGACACTGTAGGAGCATGGACAGCTTCGATTTTGTTACCCGTCTTAAACTAAACCAAACCAAACATGCGAAACATGTTTGGACTCGCTCTAAGTATTCTGCTAGCTTGTTGAGCTTTGGTGCATTATTCCAATGAAAAAATTGATTTTCAGTATATATACCACATGATTTCTTGTTGTCCCGAAAAAGACAAGGGCTGGGGACTTATGATGTCGAACGTGAGCTTAAATTAAACCCTTCATTTTAAGTTCAATCAATACAAGCTTTTGGCAATTCTGCAATCTGGGGGTTGGGGCAAAAGAGGGACTGGTTAATTACATCTCATGATGCAAACCCCTAGTACTTGGGACCAAAGTTCTTTTAATTATGAAATACATATGTAGATAGAGTGTCAATATTTTTTTTTTCTTGGATAACCGAATGTCGGAGTCAGCGTCAATCTTATGATTGTTTGACTAACCATTGGGTTTTTTAAAAGAAAAGAAGAAATGAACATTGTTTGATGCCAACCCAAGCCATTGCCAAAATTCGCGGTTTGAGAGGATAGGCGCGGTAGAAGATATATATTCAGCGGGTCGTTGAAAAAATCTCAACCCGCCAAGGAGATTATTATTAAAAATATTGTCTTAACCCATCCAACCCAATCCATGCACATTCCTAAATTGATGGAAAGAAATTAACTTGAACAGAAACTTCTGCACACAATCCTGAGAGAATTGCCCAGTAATCTGGACCCTAGTGAATTGGGATCAACAATATGATGGTAGTGTAGGTCCTGCCCATTCATGATACTTGGACAAATCACTTTTCTTTCTTTTTCCACTTTATCCTCTCCCTATGCATATGGATGCCAATAGGTGCCCCATGATTAGAATTGAGGTTAGGACCACTTTTCGCTGGGTCCGGGATCTGTGCTGCGCAAAATAGTATTGTGCATATCACAGTTATCCATTTTTAAAATCAATGGTCCGGATTTGTAGATATTTTCTTACCTGTAATAAAGTATTTTGATCGATAAGAATGCATTTGCGAATCTGGACCATTAAAAATATTTTTAGACTGCTGAGATGGTGCGCAATACAGTCCTGCGCCCGAGATGCGCAACACAGACTCTGGACCCACTCTCGCTGGACCATCATTTTTCTCTGTATTTTTAATATGTAATTTTCTTTATGTCGTTATCCAAGCTGCAAAATTGGTAGTGTCTATCTATCTTATAATGCTATTATTCTATCATGTTGTGTGGACTACCATATTAGATTCAACATACCAAAAAAACTCTCATGATGTTATTTACCACCACACAATTTCGTTGGGTTTTTACCGTTGATACCGGACATGTGTCGTACATGAGGGCCGGTGTACGACATGGGACATCACGTAGCGATACCCATCGCGACGGAATACTTTTCCACAAAATTGGTAGTGCCTATCTGATGATGCTATGATTCTATCAGGGTGTGTGGAGACTATATACCACATCAGATTCCAACAGACCAAAATATAGTCTCATAATTTGGTGAATATGTGTGGGTGGTATCCAAGGTTAGTGTGGTTAAATAGAGCTGTGATGATAATTTTGTCTTTTCTTTTGTTTCATGGGATTACAAAATCAAAAAAGGGTATTGTGTGGTGGGGGCAATTTTGGATGATAATGTCCCGTGGGTGGAGGGCATATCAGGTTCAGGCAGCTGCATGTGATGTGATGATCTCACTGACTATACGGAGATAGATGGTCAGACTCTTGGTGATCTGGTCCCCTCTATACACGTAGTAGTATATTATCTTCATAATGTACTATCTCAATCATATGTATCCCAAACAAAATTCAAGGCTGACTGGTCTTACATTTGGACCTCGAACGTGCTTAGGTTCACTAATTATTTCTTTTTTGGGAGCAATTGTTTGGGTTCACCTAAGAAGTACGGATACGGATATGGATACAGATACGGGATACGAACATGCAGACACATCATTTCTTTGAAATTTAGGACCCTCACATGTCTTGGACACGTCTAATGTGAAATTTATTGTGTGGTTGCCACACGTTTATGGTTGTTACTCCGTAAAATTTGCATGGGAGGCTCTTCGAACTAGATTTCCCATTCAAAATTGGGCAGGTGTGGTTTGGCATGGTAGACACGTTCCTCGATGGGCTTTTGTGCTGTGGTTGGCTTTGCAAAATAGGTTAAACACTATAGGTAGACTAATCAGTTGGGGTATGAGGGAAGACGATGCGTGTGTGCTGTGTAGCAATGGTAAAGAAGTCCCACCAACATTTATTTTTTCAGTGCCCATTCTCATCTACTATCTGGTATGATGCTTGGGGGAGGATCCCTAATTCTGGTATCCCTTATAACTTGACGGATGTTGCGCCTTGGTTTCATATCAATGGAAAAGGCAAGGATTTTAAAAGCCTGGTAATGAGGAGTGTCCTTGCAGCTGCTGTGTCTATGATATGGCTGGAGAGAAATTTTAGGATCTTCCAAGGAAAAGCTACTGTTGTGGATCAAGTCGCTCATAAGCTTGTGAACTCTGTTCGAGATTTTTTGAGTTCGAGCAGGCGTGTGAAACCTTCTGCAGTGAACAAAGTCCATAGTTGCAAGTTGGGATTTGCCTGTTTGCATTTATCTTTAGTTCTTTTTTGTGCTTGTTTGGCCTTATTGAAGGTCTCTCTTTTGTTCCTTGTTGATTGATTTCTGTTGGATAGTGTTGGGTTGTGATTGTGTATTTCGCTTTCATTATACTGGGGTATGCCCCTTTGAGGATGTATGTGTTTGCGCCTTATAAATGAACAAGTACTTATCAAAAATAAAAAAAATGTATTTGTTTCTGTAGAGGTGTGTTTTGAATTCATATAAAAGACGAAAACATTATTTCCATGAAATGAAGAACGACCCTGTGTAGATACAAAGGAGCAATCCGCGTAAAGGCATGGGCGGAGACAGTAAGAGACAAGAGGGGTCACTTGACCCCTCTCACCTTAATTTCTCACAAGGATTTTTGATAGTTTAAAGCTAAATTTTACAATTTTGACCCCGTAAAAATTTCATGAATTGCCTCAACTTGCTTAAAATGCATAAAATTCTCAATTTTTTTTTGTCTTTTGGAGAGTTGATAGTATTGCAAATGAGGCTATCGTACAATATTTCGAAATATAACAAGTCATTGCAACAAATTATAAAGCAAATACAAGTATTTGTACTGTATATTTACGTTGCATTTAACTTTTTAATTTAGTTATTTCTTTACATGATCAACTCGAAAAAATTAACTTGCATGTAGATCTAATTTTTTGACCCCGCTAACTTAAAATTCTGGCTCCGCCCCTGCGTAAAGGTATACATGAATTATACATCTGTGGAAATTTTCACTCAGAGTGTCACCTTTTAACTCGTCATTAGCAATGTGAGTAATGTGTCCTAGAGTAACCGCAATGTATCCGACTGTCCGAGTAAAAGAACTATATAACAAAATTGGACAAGTATTTAGGTACGGTCGACGCGTGTCGTATACAAATACGTGAAGCCAGTAGATGTATCTTGTGCTTCTTCGAGGTTCACTACTGCTTTTGTGCCTTAGTGCTTTTCTTTCTCTTTCTATTGACTATGTCAAGTCTAAAAGTGGATAATAGGAGCAAAAGATGTTGGGGGTGAATTCCAGATTTGATAGCTAGATAACTGGTAAAATTGTTGTGAAAAGCTCAATATAATAGTAGACATCACATGACTCCAATAATCTTTAGTCAGCATATAAATTTCAATGATCAAATTATTTTCTATACTATTATCCCCATGACTTAACCTGTTTTGTTCTTCTTTAACAATTGTTGTAGATTTGGTGAAATATTTGAGATGAAACAAATTAAATATTTTGTTTGTTAGTTTGGATTAAAAAAAAAACAATTTAAAATAATCCAAGTTAGGAATCTGTTTTATTATCATATTGAGAACATTAAAAACCACTGGGAGTAATCAAATATTTTGTCATATAACTTCATTTAACTTAGTGTTCGCCCGCTAAATTTTTTTAACTTCTGAATAAAAATTGATGCGACCCTATTGAACGATTCGACGACAGTCCTCAAACTCGCTAGGCGCTTCCAGAGCGGCCGAGCACCTTCTAGCTTTCAGGGCCGAGTACTTGGCGTCTAGTCGGCGGGCCTCCTAGCGTTCATGCGGCAAATACTCGGCCTTGCAAACCTTCGTTCACTTTGACTATTTTTTTTTGATAACCGCACTTTGACTGATTTGCTACAACCATATCGAATGTTGAATAATTTTTAGCGGATAAATTCCAATATTCATTTGAAACGAGGCAAAGCTTTATGGTTTAGTTTATATCGACTAGCCTCTCTGTCAAGAGTTGATAGCACTCAGATAAAGATGGAACTAAAAATTAGCTATGGGAGGTCATGCCAGGGCCACCTCTGTGATGAGGCCGGATGGACCGTTGAGGCCGACGGCACCACCTATCGCAAGGTACCTCTCTCTCTCTCTCTCTCTCTCTCTCTCTCTCTCTCTCTCTCTCTCTCACACACACACACACACACAATCTCGTCGATGTTGCAATCGAACAATGATAGGTCTACAACAATTAGTTACCAACACACTGTGTGTGGAGTCCATACATACTTGAGTGTGTTAGTATAATGTTGGAGATGTATTGCTATACACCTATCAAGTGTCCATGACAGCTTACACGCATCTTAACTAATTTTTAAGGGAGACTAGCACAATAACCCATTACCAAGGGATATTGTTCTCCAACCATTGACATATTACAAGCAGACATTCGCTCTTACTACTAGAACAACCCATGGATAGGAATGTGCTAATTTTTATGCTTTGCCTGAATGTTGTTTATTTTATTTATTTTTATAACCGGATGTCCAAATCAGTTTGCGCGTCCCTCAATTATTTTTAGGGCTTGGAGGTAATGGCCAGACATAAGTACCCTAGATACCCCAAGAGTTTGCTGGCAAGAAAAATCGAACCTGAGATCTTAGGTGAGAGTAAATCCAAGTCTCAAGACAAGACCATTTTATCAAACCCCTGAGATTCAAAATGTTGTTTATTGGGTTATTTTATTTGGAAAATGCTAACTTCAGCCCATAGAGTAGAGGATAATGTGTAAAAATTATATCTATATCCAAAAAAATGTATTAATATCTGTGGAAAATATTTAATATTCGTAAAATGTGTATTGATATTTGAACTTGTTTATATATGTCTATTAATCTAGGAAGACTCATTTTATTTTAGGGATTGTTCTCCAATGGATTTTATGAAGATTTGATAAAATCATACCCTTGATTTTATCCATTTTGCAAAAAGTTTCATAAAATCTCCCATTTTTTACCCCATTTTTGCATTAAAAAATGGGAGATTTTATGAAATCTTTTGCAAAATGGATAAAATCAAGAGTATGATTTTAGAAAATCTTCATAAAATCCATTGGAGAACAACCCCTTACTCTATTTTAATCGTCGAACAGTGTTGTCCAAGACAACTTATAATTACACCTACTAATTCTCTCCCTGATTCTACTAAAGGCAAGTTATCTAACTCGGGATAAGAGGATTTATAAATAAAAAAAATACTCCCTCCGTCCGGATTTATTGGTCCACAAACATACATTTCAGGTCCGAAAATATTTGTTCATTTCCAAAACCAAAAGTTAAAGAGTAAAGTATGAAAAAAATACACAAAAAATAATTTAAAAAAATTAAAATCCCTAAAACAGACCAACAAATAGAGGGAGTACCTTTTATTAATGAAAAAACGGTAATAATCGAATCGTGACCAATTGTGTGGATTGGGAGAGCACCCCAAAAACTTACGCTGGCGAAGTTTGCAGTCCAGAGAGAGAACGGTTGCTGGCCGAGGCTCGCAGTGTTGCCAAGTGGCAAAATGACGTCACTAAGAATCACCCCAATCACGCGTTCCCCGCCGAACGGTCCCCACCCGAGGACTCCACCCCGACTACCCCTTTGTTACAAAAAGCTTATTACAGTGTATATTACGATTCTGCCCTTTAGTCACTTGAATCAATTCCAAATGTTGCTCCTACATAAAGATTGATCCACAAATTTAACGAATTTCAAAAGATTATTTTTATTTATTAATCAATCTGTTTGTGAATAAGAATTTAAACAATTGAACAATAAATTTCAGGTTTAATAATAAAAAAAACCTAATCAATTTCATCAAACCAACTCAATCCATTTCCAGCAACACCATCACCATCACCCACAAGGAGGGTCAACGGATATATTGGAGGAAAAATAAGTAATGTGTTGTTGGGTTTTGGATTGAATTTGAATTAATTCTTCTAAATCCGCCATTAACCAAACCAAAGTCGCTACATATTTGTGTACAAAAGTATCACATACATTATAGTAAACTTTTAAAATTTGGTTCACTTTAACTGTTAAACTTGCTTATTAGTGTTTAAAGAGTTGTTTATTGCTCTCATCTCCCAGATGTTTCATGACATGCAATTTTCCTTTCAGCTTATCAATCTCCATCTTCAGTTTCTGTTTAGCATCGAGTTGTCTTTCCAACTGAAGTATCTTTGTTAAAGCCTCTTGTTTTCCTTCTACAAGAACGGAAAGAAAAATCTTTACAAATATGAACCATAGTTTATCTATCCAAAGTACGACACTATGTAGCACACGTTTTGCTCTTCAACAAGCCTTAAGACATTCTCATCTGTCTTTTTCTGCTCCATGGATGCCATGTCCAATGAATTGTTTCTTGTGGTATTCTAAATAGCGCAACAAAGATAAATATACTACAATCAGCTGCAAGCATGAAGAACTTATGAGAAAAGAAAAAATAGAAACAATTACAAACATGAAAAGTTCCGCTATAATGTAATAGCTATTGTGACAATTACTTCAATATAAATCACCTCTTCCTTCTCCTCATCAAGCTTTTGCCTCTCACCTTCAGCTGCTGTTTCAGGCTTGTTCAGCTGCTTGCTCCAAGAATAGAGTTCCTTTCTCTCGACCTCCAACTCATGATTAAGCATATCTTGAATGTGGTCTAGTGCTTCTTGAATGTGCTCCCGTGCTAGACGTTGTCCCTTCGGGGATCTCCGATAATATTGGAGCATCTTCATTGATTATGAGACAAAGGAAATATTTATACATTATGAGCTTGAAAATGAAAGCAAAACTAATGGTAAAATAACAGACTCTCTTTGAGAAAAATGACCGGGCTTTTTCAACAAAAAAAAAAATCAAGTTTTCATCGTAACTTTTTACTTTTCTTATTCATCGAGATGAATCAATAATCTACAAAAGTTTGACGCAAATTAAATTACGTCAACAATTAAAGACAAAAAAAATTGATACAACTATCTTTTTTGGACTTATCATCTTATTTGAACTTTTTTACAACTTCGATTCAAATTTTTTTAATATATTTTTCTAATTCCTCTCGGAGAAACAAATGAGTGCTTTGTAAAGTTTTTGACAAAAAAGGAAATAAATAATACCAGAGAAAATACCATGCTAATAACTTAGGATCAAAGAAGGCCTAAATTTGTAAATTATGCAATGAAGTGGGGGCAAATATTGGAACCCAATGTATTTAGCACCCGCCCCCTTCCTCGTTTCATTTCATACGAAACAGAAAAAAGAACCCACTTCCTCTTTCATCTTTGCCCAAAGCCTTTGCCCTGTTTCGCTACTTTCGAAACCACTTTAGCTAGACGATGAAATCCTCCGATCAATCAATGCCTTTTTTCGCATCATCACTGATTTCTCCAGATCACTCCGATTACTGAAATTCAACAACCTCCGTTTCGATCCTCCAGAAAATTCCAAGACAAAAACTGGGGAGTCTTGAACATATTTATTGGTCCAAAGTTATCTACTGTTTTCTTCGAGATTGAGAGAGATAGAGATATGACGACGGGGGCTCGGCTGCCGTCGTGGAAGGAGAGAGAGAACAACAAGAGGAGAGAGAGGAGGAGGCGGGCGATCGCCGCGAAGATCTTTTCCGGGCTGAGGATGTACGGTAACTACAAGCTTCCCAAGCACTGCGACAATAACGAGGTACTCAAAGCCCTCTGTGATGAGGCCGGATGGACCGTTGAGGCCGACGGCACCACCTATCGCAAGGTACCCCTCTCTCTCTCTCTCTCTCTCTCTCTCTCTCTCTCTCTCTCTCACACACACACACACACAATCTCGTCGATGTTGCAATCGAACAATGATAGGTCTACAACAATTAGTCTCTAACGTACTTTGTGTGGAGCCCATACATACTTGAGCGTGAGGTGTGTCCATATGAGTGTGTTATAGTATAATGTTGGAGATCAGGAGATGTATTGCTATACACCTATCATTTTTAGTTTCGATTTTCTAGTCGTGCTTTAAGTCACATAATTCGCGTGTATGAGCACTAGAAACTCGCCAAATTACTAGAACTCGCGAAAGCGAAGATTGAGAGTGAGAGCAAGAGCATTGGGTCCTACTAAAAGATTACTAGTATGTGATTTAGGCTGTGCTTGTTGTTTGCTTCGCGCGGAAGCGTAGATAGCCAAGGATCTCGCGGCTCCTCCGTCAGCGGTTGTTGTTTTGCTAACGTGCGCAGTGTTCCCCTGGTGTTTAGCATTCATTGTTGAAGTCCAATGCATTAATTTTTATGAAAATTTTTCTAACTGTGAGCTGTTGTAGTGGCGCATCTTAGCAAGTTGTCTTTGGCAGCACTTTCATTCATGCTTCAGGTTCAGGCGTTATGGTGGCGCATTATAGTGCCGGACAGTATTCATAATTTATGAGAAAACTTTGGGTACGGGGAGGGTACCACGTGGTACCCTCTCGGCACATCCGGGCCGTCCAACAATGCAATGGACGGTCCGGATTGAAATTGCCGTCCGGATTTAAAAAAAATTAGAAAAGAAAAAAAAAAGTGAGTTTCAATCCGAGCCGTCCGATGCATTTTTGGACGGCTCGGATGCGTCGAAGGGGCACCACGTCACCCCTACCCTATTTGCACCCAAAATTTTCTCATAATTTATTACCTTATAATGCGCCGGACAGTAGTCATACTTTATTGTCTTTTAATGCGCGGGACTGCAATTAAGCTTAACTACCTTTTTCTTATGTAGTTTTTTGTTAAATAAACCAAAAATTGAAAAAAGAAGAATAAAAAAATGGACTCGTAGGATGGTTTGGTAACAGTTGTTTATTTGCTTACGAAATTGATAGATTAACTAATAAACCGAATTAAAAAAAGGTTAACAAATGAATGCTTAGGCTGTGTTTGGGATGGAAGAAAAGCCAAGCTTATGCCAACTGCTAAGCCGTTTTAGGTTGTTTTTTTAAAAAAAATTTAAGGATCTTTGGGAAAAAAAAATGGGACTGTTTGGTGGCTTTTGGGTTATTTTACGTGGTTTTGTGCGATGATTTTTTTACGTAATTTGGTGGCTAAAATAAAACAAAAACAAGTAAGCTGTTTTGTACTTGCCCAAAGAAAAATGTAAGCTTTTTGCTATTTAAGAAGAAGGGATATATTAGCTCTCCCAAACAAAGTCTTAACTCGTGCTAACTTGCCGAAATGCTGTTGGCCCATCCTAGTGCTGTAACGTGGTAATCTGAGATTTTTATCTGGAGAGCGAACAAAATTGCTCTAGTGTTTGTTGGGATTGTGTTTTACCAGTTAGGAGTTAGATTCTTATCCTGCTTTCTTACCCTCGCCGGCGTACGTTAGATGTGGTCAGGATTCACCACTGAAACTCTCTCTCTCTCTCTGTTTTCCTTTATTCACTTCAAGATTCCCTTCCCTGGTTTAAACGTTCTCAATCACTTTACTCTGAGTCTCTGAGAGAAAGCACGTTCACAGCGATAAGACAGTAATGCCCCTGTCGTTCAACGCAAATGCCTGCTTTAGTTTCCTTTTTTAGATCCAAAAAGCATCACAGGACTCTCTTCTCTCTCCTGAATTTGGTGCAGCATCTTTTGGGTGGTCTTATTACTTTGTTTGCTGCAACAGGCCCCTTTCACTGGATTAAATTGCTCAACACTTTTTGGGTGGTCTTATTATTACTTTGTTTGCTGCAACTAGGCCCCTTTCATTGGATTAAATTGCCCAACAACAAACAAAAAGTGCCTCTTTTCCATTTGCTGTTTAATATTCCAACTTATTAGACCCCTCACTCTTTTTTGCCCGTTTCTAGTGAAAAGTATAAACTTAGTGCAGTCCCATTCCCGTGTTGACCGCAAGGGTCAGCAAGCCCTGTCGACCCTTGCGGTTAGTAGAGTCCCCAATTTGATTATTTAGGTTTCAATAGTGCATAGTGCATGCAAGCAAAATCAGAGTTACTAAACATTTTGCCTCATACCAGTACGGATGTGGTAGTTCAGTTGACCTTGCCACAAATTGAAGAATAGTTGCTCCCTACCTATTTTCCTGTGGGGTGTCTTTGGTTTTTTTTTTTTTTTGGTTCAACAGTTTGGTGTTTGTCCGAACCAGCTTGCGCGCACCTCGACTATTTTTTTCCCCGGTCGAAAAATCTTTTAGCTCACTAATAAGATAACCCTGTTTTTCAACAGAATATTAGCTTATCTAAAAGTGGTGTTGGAAAGCAAACTTCTAAAACAGAACTTCATACATTTTTGGGCATTAAGGTGAATTATTAGTTTGGACCTTGATAATTTTCTGTCACGGATAGTGAAACGCAGAGGTGTCGAATGGGCCAGGTCGGCACGACATGGTATGGGCTGACACGGCACGACACGAACACTAGGGTGGGCTGGGCTTGGCCATCGTTTTGGAGCCCACGCACAAGCACGGTTAGGCGCGGGGCATAGCATGGGCACGGTGCGGCACGGACATGTATAAGGGCACAATAAAATTGTAAAAATACTAATAAGAAAAATTAAAAAAAACAAAACAAAACAGTCATTGTATTACAAAGTTCTTATTAACAATAAAATTGTATTTTTGAATTAAATTTGTTAATTTTTAGTTGTAATTATCAATTTAAAAGAAGTAATGGCAAATTTTTAGAAGTATTTTTTAGTTTCACAAGGCTCGATTGTGCACGGGCACGGGAATCGGCACGGGCATGGGACAGCACGGCATGGATTGTGGTGGGCCGTGGCTTGACTGAGGACATTCTAAAAAAGAATGGCACGGCACGGTTATTAAATGGGCCCGGCACGTCACGGCCCATTCGACACCTCTAGCAAAACGTAGTTCGGTTGAAGTTTCGAAGGTGGTTGTGATTTGCTGGTAAGCTTGTGTGACTTACCAAAGTGAGAATAGAATACTAACATGAGGATGAGGATGGGCTTCATTAGGCTTTACACACGAGAAAACCACTGATTTACCAGTTTTCACTTCAAAACGTGAAGGACATAGCGCTGCATTCCACCATTTCATGTGATGTATTCTTTCTTGTTTGTGTTGCCAAGATCAATATAGGGGATGGTTTCAACATAACATTATGTTGCTTGGCTTATGACCTGAAAATAGCACATTTTAGCCGGTGGTTTCACTCACAGAAGAATTAGCGATTGTCTATACCAGCAGTTTGCTTGTTGCTTAGTCTTAAGCGCGAATTGCACAATCGTAAAGCAAAGGTTAGCTTACCAGTCACTAGCGCGCTAAACTTTTCTTGCTTCAACTAGTACTAGTAGAATTGTGTTAAACTTGGATGCCAGGACTGTTAGGCCCAGTTTCCCACTTGATTTTATCAAATTTTGATAAAATCAACCCCAGATTTTATCAGGTGAGGAAGGAAATGTGATAAAATCTCATATTTTTGCACTAAAAAATCTAAGATTTTATCAACTTTCTTCCTCACTTGATAAAATCAACCCTTGATTTTATCAAATCTTGATAAAATCAAACTGGGCCTTAGTATTTCTGTTTCCTTGCTCAAAATAATCCTTTATATGTCTTGTAGGGATGCAAGCCTGTGGAACTCATGGATATTGGAGGCAGATCTGCATCAGCAAGCCCATGTTCATCTTACCAACCAAGTCCCTGTGCTTCATACAACCCTAGCCCAGCCTCCTCTTCCTTTCCCAGCCCAGCTTCCTCTTCTTATGCCGCCAATCCCAATTTAGACGGCAGCTCTCTCATCCCGTGGCTCAAGAACCTCTCCTCGGCCTCTTCCTCAGCCTCCTCCTCCAAGCTTCCCTATCTCAACATCCACGGAGGTGGCTCAATCAGCGCCCCAGTCACCCCTCCGTTGAGCTCCCCCACTGCCAGAACCCCTCGAATC
Organism: Gaultheria prostrata; assembly: GCA_036023075.1. NCBI lineage: Eukaryota > Viridiplantae > Streptophyta > Magnoliopsida > Ericales > Ericaceae > Gaultheria > Gaultheria prostrata. The sequence continues at coordinate 42,182 of JAXBDA010000395.1, read as the reverse complement.
CACACTGACCGAAACGACTCGTGTGCCCTCATGGGCTGGGGCAGCAGCTCTCACTACTCGTTGCTTCCTTCTTCTACCCCGCCAAGCCCTGGCCGCCAGATCCTTCACAATTCCCAATGGTTTTCTGGGATTCGGGTCCCACATTCTGGGCCCACATCCCCAACGTTCAGCCTTGTCTCCTCAAACCCCTTTGGGGCTACGACGGGTGGTGGCTCCCATATGTGGGCTCCTGGGCAGAGCGGGACTTGCTCTCCTGCTGTCCCGGCGGGATATGACCAAACTGCTGATGTCCCGATGCGTGAAGCAATTTCGATATCGGATGAGTTTGCTTTCGGAAGCAATGCAACAGGGTTGGTCAAGCCGTGGGAAGGAGAGAGGATTCACGAGGACTGTGGTTCGGATGATCTTGAGCTTACTCTTGGCAGCTCAAAGACCAGGTTTGTTGCAATGGATTTTGAATTTGATTGGAATCAAATTTAGTGTTAAGTTCTTTTTGCCTAATCATTTAATTCGTGTTTTGCTGCAGGTGAAAGAAATGATCAGGAGAAAAGATGGAAGGTTTCTTCATGGTGGCTATCTTTCCTAGTCTAAATTATATGCAATTGTTCGAGGTGTGGGGTGGTTAATTTCACAACCCTTCATTGGATCCTTCTTGGTAGACATTTTTCTTGAAAATCTTTGAGAAACAGGAGAGGTTTGACACCCTCGAGTTCTCATTTGCCTTGAATATGAAAGCAATAGGCTTATTGACATTGTGAGTTTGGGACTGCATTCAATAGTTGAATCTGAATTGGAATTAGTGTAGATTCCTTGTACATTCTTCGGCATTATATACTGTGCTTTCTCTTGATATATCTATCTTCCTATTGGGTCATCATTTCGAGTAGTTATTCAATGGTCTTGAGCACCGCTATCTGGTGCCCAACACTCCTTATCAACTACACGTTTCCATGGAGATAACTACACGTTTCCATGGGATCAATACATCTAGTGTAGTGGATAACAGGACAAGGGTGTCGGGCCAGGCACCACATGGCGTCCATTTTTCCATCATTTCGATATTGGTTGATACTTTTGCCTTGTGGAATTTCATACTAAAAGGTTGCACTTTGTTAACAGACAGAGAAACAGGGGTGGACCTGTGTTCCACTAGCTTTCCACCGAAAGTCCAAAATGGGATGGTACAGTGTTTGGTCTTGTAACACTTTGATTTTTTTTGACCAAATCCTGTTTGGATAGTAAGCATGAAATTTTGCTGATTAAATGCCATTCCAGCTCTGCTCCATCATCCATACTCTTTCATACATGATTTGGACCGGTGGAAAAAGTGTGGGTCTCACCACAAACCCCATTAATACCAAAAAGCGAATTGATCCCGTATACCCTCGCCAGTGTATCCAAAAAAAAAAAAATCATCAAAAAAGTATGCAACCTAACCTGATTATATACAAAAAGTGTTTTGATCCCCAACGCTACCACCGATCAAAGTGAGGGTAATATACACCCTCTATAAATGAGGGTGAACAAAAACGGACTCCTCCACAATGCTATTTGTTTAAATACGGCTGAGCCTTTTGAGTTAAATTGTTCAAGCTTAGTTTGGAAATATATCGAACTTACACGAATATGTTCAAGCCTGGCTTGTTACACAAATATGTTCAAGCTTGGCTTGTTTATGATATGGTCCGATCTCGAACGAGCTTTAACCAAGTCAATCACGAGAACCTAATATTGTTTACACATCACAAGCCAAAGGAGCCGAATAATAACTTGTTCCAACTTGATTCGTTTAGGTACTATACAAATGTAGAACGAGTTTTTAACAAGCGAACACAGTCTCAATCAGCGAGACTACTAGTAAATGATTAGCAACCAACCCAAATGGGAATCATCGTTCAATGAACCTTTCTTCCCAACAATGAAACTTAGAATTATTTTGCACGTAATTTATGTACAACGGGGGAAGTATGTCCCAATTTACTCCACTTTCTTCGAGCTGTACAACCACTTGATGGCTACCAATTGCATTTGTATCTGAACAAAGAATTAGAGTCATAATTCGTGATAAAATAGAAGAGGTGGCCATAGAATCGACATATGAACTTGAACCCAGGCTCCACACCAAACAAATCCTTGGCATCTTTCAGAACTCCAAATGAAGTCACCTTTCGAGTTTCTGGTACAAATCCGAGAGTGCATGATAGAGAATGGCAGCTGCAGGAGGCCGAGGAAATGATCCGAGAAGTATATCAGATGCCTTAATGGATGGATTGCCATAGAATCTGGAATTTTCTCGGGTGCGGGTTGTCACAATGCTCCCTTCAAGCGAGCATCCAACAAATGCCCCTGATATTCACAGAAATACAAGTGCCTTAGAAACACAGGCTCTGAACGAAAAAAACATGAGGCACAAAAACAGGCTCCGAATGAAAAAAACATGAGGCACAAAAACAAGTAACCAAAGCAGCAGAAGCATGCAAATAGACGATAGCACATGAGGCATCACATGTTCTTAGAACAATATGAAACCAAGATAAATATCTTACAACATAAATTTCCAAATCATGTACCTCTTTCTGATGGGACTGTATAACACCCCTACAAATCGACTGGCAAGTAGTCTTCAAAGAGCATTTCTTACAGGTTTTTGCACCCGAGGAAAAAAGAATCCTTCGGTATGACATATCTAGAATTACAAGGAGAACAGATATATCTAATAGGACGGGGGGAAAAACTAGCCCGCACGGTGCATGATGCATCTTAAATTCTTTATCCACTATACACGCAACGACCTCCCAGGAGCTAGTAGCACATCAAATGCAATTAGGCATGCAACTGCAATTAGTATAATTTATGTTGGTGACTTGAGTTATTACCAAACTGCAGTTGGTAATATTGCTCCATCAACAAGACTCAAATATACAATGCAGCAGCAAAACTTTTCTGGTAACAGGAATTAATTCAACGAAAAAAAGGGAAAAAAATACAAGTGTACCTTTACTGCAGCTGTATGTATAGCAAGCAGCATAACCCCCGTCACCTGCACGGATATCTGCTTCAGCAGCCCTTCCAACAATGCCAACAGCAGCACTTAAACCTGCTCCAACTGAAAAATGCACATTTCCGCTAAATGTCTCTACAGCTTTACTTGTCCTCAACACAATTATGAAGTCTGTCACTTCCCCTCCAGCCTGTTTAAGCGCCGAAGCATTAGATGAATAGAGATTAGAAGGGGGGGAAAACCAGGTATAGTATGTCCAAAAACTGCATCTGCAAATGAAATTAATTAAAGCGTACATACAAGAGATGTGAAGACTTCGGAAGAACAAAGTATTCTTTATTCCAGTCTACAGACATTGAGCTCATAATTCATATCTATGTTTAGTTGTATGTGTGGAACTAAGCGAAACTTTCAAAAGGAATAAAGTGAGCATTCGAAACTGAACCACAAGATATTGTTCGGGATCATTCAATATTTTCCAACTTTTGCCAAGTCACAGGAAACGGATGCGAATGATGCACCAAATTACAACAACATTAAAAGGTTACCCAACAAACAAACAAAAACCTTGTGTCGAGGGATATTGGGATTCATGTTATAAAGGCTCTGGCAGGTTTTTTTTATGCGCTTAGCTGTCCGCTGCCTGACACATGACCCCTTCTCCTTTCTCCGGGATGTGTGAAACATAAGACCCTTAAGCATGACATAGGCGGGATAGGAAGGTGTCCCAAATTTGGTTAACAAGATGGCTGGAACATGTAACACTTCCATGTGGAATGCAAATGTGATACCCTTAAGCATGCTTTTACTTTATTTACTTACCAGATTCTAGCTAATTATGGGGGTTAGCGGTATAATTAGTAGGTTAACATGTGTGTTTAGTATCACATGTGTGCCTACATATGATTGGTTGGTTTGAATTAGAGTATGATGGGTGCGTGAATACGGGCACATGGAATAATTTTCCTTAAGCTAGTAGATAGGAGAGATTTTTCAACGCTCTTATCTAGATATCATTTGAGAGAGAGAGAGAGAAGCGCTCGGAGAAAAAGGGAAGGAAAAGGGAGAAAATCAAGAGGTTTCTAGTGAGATCGGAATTGAAGGTTCTCTTAGGTAATAAGTTTTATGCTTTAAGTGTTTAATTTCATGAGTAGTTTGATTTGAGTTTACACCATGTGAATCCATAGATATAGACCTTGGATTGAGTTGTGGGAACTCAAGAACCCTAACCTTGATCCTTGATTTTGAAGTTTGGAAATTATTTTGAGCATGGTCTTTACCTACTATGAGAGTTTTTTAGGTACTTACTATTATTATTATTTTTTTACCTACTATGAGAGTTGATTTTAAGTTTGGTTTGATATATTGGAAGTTGGTTGTGGATTTGAAAGGTTTTCTTGTGGTTTGGATGTGCTGGCGTGTTGGAGTCTTGAATTGATACGGATCTGTACATGTGTTTTACACTTCTAAGCAAATGATACATGTTTTGCAATGATATGAACTCCATGGATATAAAATGAAAGAGAGACATGTCTTTGTATACATTAATGGCATCCCTAACGTCCCAGCTTGCTACGGGACAACGCTAAAAGACTAGCAAGATATGATATGACATGATATGGGGTAATGCATGGACGTCTAAGCTTATCCACACCGGAGACACTCGATGCTATGAACTGCTATGAATATGTCGGATGTGCATTACACAAATCTATGTTTCCATGCTATGAAGTATGAACTCTCTTGAAAATGAAGGCTATGAAATTTCTTTGTAAAAAAATGTCCATGCAAAGCATGTAACTTATGTCGCAGTCACTCATACGAGCTTTAGCTTATGATATTTTCCACCTTTCCGGCAATGAAGAATAGTGTGGTGACATAGAATCTTTTTGTGGACGTGCTACTAGTGCAAGACTTGTGTAATAGCTAGTAGATAGGAAGTTTGTACTTAACTATCCTTTTGACTTGTGTATATTGGTAAACAGTTGAACTATGCAATGTAAGCACAACTTTGTGGGATACTTCAAGATCCTGATGTTGGAAAACGTTAACGTTTGCATCTTGATACAGGATGACCTTCCGCTGTTTTGTATTTGTGTCCCTTTTTAGTCATTGCTTATACAATGTTTTACGCTACGAAACGGCCTTAGTTATAGCTTCACCGGCACTTTGTTATGACTCAGACCTTTAGGGACGGTTTAGGGTCGCAACAGCAAAGGTATTTGAAGTGACTTGTTAAAGAGAAACGCAGATGACACCCGACATCACAATCCTCTGCCTCTATGTTGTTTCTGAAGGGATAGTTCAGAGAATTTATCAATAAATAGGATGAGAAGCTGCTTCTGATCAAAATTCAACATTTCCCCTTCAAATGTTGAATTCCAAAGCAAAAAAAAGCCAGTAAAAAATTTGTGCTGGGAACAAAACCGAGAATGCAATTGCACTTGCAGACAGACACACAGACACAAACAGACGAATAATACTCGAATATACAATTTATGCATTAGAAACAAAAAAAAAAAATCAACCATTTTTGCTAATAAGGCATTTGATCGATACCACTGTCTCTGTGGTCAAGATATAATTGATATAAGAGCTCTTAGAGAAAAAGACGCATCTCCGTCAATTACAAGGAAAACAGTGTAAAACTGTGACATATATTTCACCTGAGCTCCCCAACCAACGCCGAAGGTAGAAACGGCAGACGGTGGGGACCAAGATCCATCTTGTCTGCGAGCAACAACAAGCCCTGTTCCAATGTTGTAGGTAACCATCACACCAACCTTTGCAACAGTAAGAATTGCAAGGCCTTTTGCTTGCTTCAAGATAGCATCTGGTATGGACTTTTCAGGTGTTAGGTAGCCAACCTGAAAAAGTAGTATTGAGTCGTGCAATTTAGTGAATGAACAATAAGAATATTAACCTCTTTAACTCCGAGCACTTGTATCCTCTTTTCTCAAGAGAGGAACCACAACAAATTATCCAAGTCAAGTAACCAGTCACAGAAATTTTGGGCAATTTCCGTCCTTCTAACTAGGAAATAAAATCGAAGATTTGCAACACTCCAGAGCAGTTAGTTAGAGTTAGACGACAAATAACTGGACCCAGTGCAGCAGCTGAGTACGAATAACGTACTTGTAAGCTAGGAGTGCTCGTCCATATAGTTACTCAAAGAAAAGGCTAAAGGGTGCAAAATCAAATTGTATGTGATTCCTAAAACTCAAGCCATTGAATTCATTTTCCCTAAAACTTTGAAAGTTCCAATGGAATGTACGACAAATTTTCTTTAAAAATAGCTATGTAGCATCAAAACGGTCAAATCAAAAGTATCAAAAAACAAAGAATATACCTTATTATAACCTCGAATGGTATTTGTAGCCTTATAAATTTCATGCTCCATTGACTGACCCCATGGAAAATTAAGCCACGATCTCAATGTACTCAGGTCTGTCAGATCTTGCGTTGGCAACTGAGCAGCACGGCTAACTTGGTCCATCAAGTGTGACTGGACTGATTCAAGCCTCACACAGCACACATCACAAACTCGCTGTGGGTCCCCTGACCGAAACTTGGCGGGCAACAAGCTCCTTCCCTTGGAACACTGATTGCAGAAAATTCCTCCACAAAACCGGCAATGGTGCCTAGAGCACATGATTGGATGGAAGCGTACATTACACAACATGCAAGCAGAAGCGACACTATCAGCCAACCATTTTGGTGGCTCGGATTCGATGATTTCCCTTATGTTACCAAAATTAGCTTCCGTTAGGGTCTGAGCCATCTCTTTCCAAGCTTGCTCAAGTAAATGACTTGATAACCAAGAAATTGCACCCCCACGCACATCACCTGATGCAATAGCATTCACTTTCCCGCGGGCCACAAGTAGCATATCAAGAACCACATCCCACATAGTCATCTCCTTCTCTTCTCCACCAAACTGACTCCAGCCCATGTCACTCTCGGGGAAGTAGGCCCCAGCCAAGCAGAAACCCCTGTTCCATTCTTCGCGTTCAGTTTCTGACATCGGTGGAACGGAAACAGGTATCCAAACCCCTGTTTCTTCAGAAACCGGTGAATCATAACAGAAGTATTTGGCGACTGTATGATGGCCGGCAACATTCTGCACTTCATCCCCCACCATAGTGCGTTGGTGTGTCATGGTTTCATCATCACTCAACGGAGTATTTTCTTGGTTCCCCAGATGGCCGGAGTCATTCTGCACTTCATCCCCCACCATAGTGCGTTGGTGTGTCATGGTTTCATCATCACTCAACAGTGTATTTTCTTGGTTCCCCAGATCACTTGTTGCAGCTACAAACCTTCCTTTATTGGGTTCGTCAACACCTCCCGAAACCTGCACGCCACCAGCATCCAAACAATACAAGTCAATATGAAGAATCAGTGGTTTCGAAAGTGAATTAAAAACAGATGCAAAGAACATATATTACTCTCTTTGTTCCAAATTCCTTTGTCTCTAAAGTCTAAACTGTATTGTTGGAGTCTAAACTGCATTGTTGGAGTGGTTCTATGATTAATGATATCCTTATGTAACCTCCCTGAGTATTGCATGCTAAGTACTTCCCACTTAAACGTCAATGCATTAACAACTTGCCCCTCAAAACGTTGTAACTCCTAAAATGAACTAAAACTTAGGTACGGAGGGAGAAATATCTATTCCCCATCAATCTGTGAAGCGAAGTCCCACATCGCCTGGGTAGTGGGTACCAAAGTAATATAAAATATATAAACATGAGAGCACCCTCACTTCATGAGCCAGCTTTTGGGGTGGAGTTCTACCCAAGACTGTGTAACATGGTATCAGAGCTAGGTGCCAGAGATGGGTAGGGTGCGTGTCTCTCGCCTACATGGGGCAAGTGCTGTCGAGCAAGCACGCTGCGCTTGAGGGAGGGTGTGAAGCGAAGTCCCACATCCTCTAGGTACCAAAGTAATATGAAATATATAAGCATGAGGGCACCCTCACTTCATGAGCTAACTCAACCCAAGACCATATCTTTGCACAAGTAAATAGATACTAATCAAGTCACATCACATCCAAGTCAACTGCAAAGGACATCAACAAACAAGTCCTACCAAGTTGGGAAAAAAAAAACCAATCATAAACTGATACAATCAATATAAAGAGGGAATGGCAACAACCATTACTCATTAGTTAGACAATTGTAACAATTAATTACGATGAATGTCATTAGGGGTACCACAGAAGAGACTAAAACGAACTTAAAAGAAAACCACACATTTAGTATGATAGTCGAAACTCATTGAAGGGGACTCTGACACAATGGTAAAGTTGCCCCAATGTGAACAGGTGGTCACGGGTTCAATGGTGACTCCTGGAATTTTTGCAGATGTGATGAATCAAGAATTTTATTTTTATTAATCTCAATCATTAAATAAGAACCACAGACATATACGTAGACCTATTCTTTTCACAAAAAGTACAAATTGATCAAGTTCTGACTTTGTTCAACAATGATTCATGGCTTTGTTCAGTGTCATGGAAGGGACAAAGAGCTGAAAGATAACGAATCTGGAATTCTAGACCACATCATCCATATCATCTCCCAGAGAGAGTTCAAAGAGTTCCAAGACTGAGTTGAAACAGTTACTAGACGTAGAAATTAGGATCTGTCACAGTCAAACAGTAATAGGGATGGGTTTATTTAGTGGAAGGAAATTTACCCGTGCTTTCCCTCTGGGCTGGCATCAGTGTATTTCCTAATGGGTTCAAATCATAGCCAATCAAATTCCTACTATAATTATAACAAGAATAAAAGTTTCCATGCAGCCGACTCCACAAGATAATAAGTGGTGGCCCCCTTGTATGAGTTTGAGTCACAGAAACAACCCCTCCGCTGGCAGGGTACGGTTGCATGCATGAGCCACGTACAATAGGTAGTCCTTGTTTATAGTCGAAACGCGGTTCTCAATCAAAATAAATAAATTAACTCTCCAACCACCGGTTTGCAAGGGTGTCCGCACATATTCTTACAAGAAGTTTTCTAACCCTTTGTCTTCTAGGTTCTCATTATTCAGTATATTTATACAAATCAACAACATGTTGATTCTACAACTAATCAACAATCTACCTCATCACTTGATTCACTCCTATGTACAGCTAATCTGGATTGGGTATTCATTTTTCTTCAAAAATTCCTGATCAAAACTCCTCAGCTTCCCAGCTTTTAGTATACCACTTGAAAGCCCGTATTAATCTCCAGCAGCATACCCTAATTATCTACAACTCTACACACACAAAGCTTCCAGCTATACCATTACAACCCCATGTTGGCTTCAACTTCAATTTCTGCAGCAAAACATCTCAAAATTCGCTCCTATACAGAAATAGATAAACACAAACACAGATTTTAAGTGCTTTTTCGAAGGTGGGTATCAATTAAAATTCGTTCTTCCTCTTCCAATAACATAGAAAGTGGGACAAACAACCCAACTTCATCTAAGAATAACTTGAAAAAAGAAAATAGTAAATACCCATATGTTCTATCTATCAAAGCTCAAAACTTTATTCTCCATGTATCAAGCAAACAAATGGTTCTCTAATTTTTTCCGCATAATTGAGCTATGTAGAGAAGAAGGAATCGGCTTACCGTATGAGAGAGGAAATTGGGTTGGTAGTTATCGAGATCAATTCTAGGGTAAAACACTTTGGCGTCCATCGACGAGCGGACAAAAACCCTTCAACAAAAGATCAGACGACAAGCAATTGACATAATTATTATAGAGTTCTATTTCTATGATAGAGGGCTATTAGCGATTGGAAGATGATTATGGATTACGATGTCGTATGTTTGAATGAGGGGAAATTCTCTTTGTTTGGCAAAGGAAGCAACAACAATCATCGGGTTTAAGGCCAAGAGAAATCAAGGGTTTGTTTGGACCTTCCCCGGAAAATAAAGGAAAGCTTAAAGTTTCCTTCTGCCTTGTTTGGTTTGAGAGAAAAGAGTGAAGAAAATTCTTCTTGTAAAATTTTCTTGCCCTGAAATTTTCTCAATATTTTCAAAAAAATGATTTTCACACTCTTTTTTTTTATCCCCAAACACTATCTTTTTGTCTTTGAATACCTTGAAATTACCAAATTATTCTTACCTCATGAGTCTTTTTTTTCCATATCAATGACAATTTGGTAAGTTCAAGTGAATAAAGACATGTTTTTTTTGGATAAAAGAGAGTGTGAAAATCATTTCGCTATTTTCTTCACACTTTTCTTCTTCATTATTTTCTTTCACTTTTCCTCACGGCTAATTCTACTTGCACACCGCTCGAACTCACTACGAAATAGTGTGAGTTTCACTACACAATTTGACAATCAAAATTGTTCATTTTATAGGACTTGGCACGAACATTATCCATATCAAAAAATAGTTTGACCGGACATTGGTAGAAATTTTAATATTTTACATTTTCTTTGAGAAAAATGGATCTTTAAAATTCTTTCTATTATTGTATTGATTTCAATCAAATATTTATCGGTATCCGATCAATTTGATTTTTAGCATTCATGAACGACTCAGATAGTTAAAATATGGCATTGGACATCACATTGTTTAGATGGTGTGTTCAAAATAGTATATGTAACAAAGTTTTTCCCTCAGTTTCCATAAGTTCAAAGAGGGCACAAGGCTTTGTTTGGATTCTGAGAAAAGAAATAATAATTTTATGATAGCCCTTCAACTATTATAAAATACAAACATACCCATACAGGTAAAAAGTAGACCTCCCCTCCTCTCATGTGATGCAAAATTGAATTCACCATGATCCAAATTGCTGATCTGAGTCTCATTTTGTAAACGTTGATTTGTTAATCATCCATGCAAAAAATCAGGCTGATAGGTCATCTATAAAAACTTCGGACCACATTGGTCAAAAGAGAAAGAGACTATTGGTGTGTTTAATCATATTTTTTTTCAGGTGAATATCGTTATCCGACCAAATTGATTTTTAGTATGAATGATAAACACATCGATGCCTACAAATTTAATGGAAACCATAATGGGTCCTATTTTACAAAACATGAGGAAATTATAGTTTGGTCAGACCTAAGACGCATAATTGGCGTATAAAATTCTTTTTCAAAAACATTTTAAGCTATTAAAATTCATGAGAGAAATGATTGAGAGCGGAACAAGCGAGAATTGAATGTGGTAGCAAAAAGTACTGGAAGTTGTTATGTGACCTAGGGCCGAATTTAGGGTAATCGAGCATTGGCAGACCTCTTTCAACCTCAAACAGAAGAGGTGAATAACTTCAGGTCAAAAGCTGAAGAAATGATTACTAAGGTCACAATAACTTGAAGTCACCTCTCAAATGTTCTCTCTCTTTCCGAAAGGCTAATTATGTAAATTTACATATAAGATGAAAAGAGGAGTAAGGTTATAAGAAAGGAATCGTGAAAATCACTTTACATGTGAAATATACGTCACGAATATATCTTTACCGCGTTAACTATAAGATGCAAATCTCTCTTTTTTCTCACACACCCGCAAACAAAATTAACCACCACAAAAATTGGAAGAAACACGAGTTTTATTGAGGTTAGCAATACTAACTATGGTGGTGGTCTTTTCACTCCTAAAAATGATTAGCTGGTACAAAGGAATTACAATACCAAAGCAAAGAAAACCAGCAGATGCATAGGTAAGGATTCTTAGCCCACTTTCTTGCTCCAAATATAATCCATCTTTCAAGTACCTACCAGGACAAAGACAGAAATTTCGTTACAGAGGGGCGAACATGCGAACCTATATAATTTATAGGAAATTTTATTTTTTCTATATAATACTACTAGATGTTGTTACTGCCCTCACCGGCTCCTCCCGGCTCCATCCCTGCCTTTAACACCACGAAATTTTGTTCACGAGAAGAAGAATCCCTTTTAGAAATTTTGTTACCACCAACCTTATTTGGCCTCACTCTTGGCATAACAACATGTCTAAACAAAACCAGAACAACCACCAACTCCATCAAGTAGAACATAATACTGACCCAAACACACACAGTTCTCCTCCAACGCCAAAGAATCTTCTTCAACTGAGGAAGCTCGGATTCGAGAGCAACAGACGCAGCGTAAATCTGTGGAATACCAGCACCATTTTGGTACTCTGCTCTCTGCTCTAGCACAACTTTTAAGCAGGCTGTTGGCTCGTACCCTTCCGTGAAATCGCTTATTTTGATGGCCAGAGTTTGGGATTCTGATTGGAAACCGGCCATGAGTGGAGCGGTTTTGAAGGCGGTTTCAAGAAGGTGGATGGGGTGGCTTTTGAATCGGAGCATGCAGGGGTGAGTTGAACTCGCGACGACTTTACCCTTTGAGGATAGAAACTCCACCCTAACCTTCACATACAAGAAGAATTGATGATGGACAAATCATTAGATGAGGTATGCTCAGGCCGGTCCAAGGGTTTTTAGTGCTCGAGGCCTAATCTAAAAATTATGCCAGCAAATACTTAAAACAATTTTACAGCAACAATTACAATACGAAAAAGCCAAAACAATATACGGTTTTACTAAAAATTAGATTGGATTTTTTTTGTTTTTCGTGTTGGGCTACCCGTACTCAAGCCTAACAATAAAAATTATCAGGGTGTCCCTATTTTTTGGGGTTTTTTTTTATGCCCGTGGCACAGGCCTGTTGAGCCTTGGGGTTGGGCTGGCCTTGGGTATGCTTGCATTTGCTTCGTTTTGGTTTCTCTTTTCGGTTTCATGTTTTTAGTAACAAAAAGACTGGAAATTCCATTTTCTTGCGAGGGATGTTTCAGAAGAGTTAGTAGGAGTATTTATTTTTTAATGGAACCGGGGATGCTGTAGTGCACTTCTGCATTTCTAGAAGGGTGCACTACTACATGCCCGAAGGCCGAATTGAGAAGTTGCTCAATATATTAGAAATGCAACCTTGCTACATACCCAGAAATTTGTACCCAGAAAATATCCAAACACACACACAAGTGTGTGGTGGGTGGGAACCACACACTTGTGTGTGTGTTTTGGTATTTTCTGGTTACAAATTTCTGGGTACCTATATTTATTGTTAGAAATGTGAAAGTTGATCAGATACAATACCTGGAAAATCCCAAGTTTCCTGTTATACTCAGATTCAGGCAATGTCAAAGAAACAGTGAGTCCCAACTTGTGGTTATGAGGAATGGCACGTACTACTTTAGCATTATTCTCCACACTCTCTCTGGAAATCACGCCGGACGAGATGCTGGCACCGGAATACGATGCAATAGGTACGAAAGCAACAGGACTCGCTTTCGTGTAATCAAAATTTATGGTCTCTGTCATCTTCATTGGTTTTTCTACTAGGCGGCTCGTAGCGAACCAGCCTAGTAAAAAACCCGTCACAAGCAATCCGAAAAGCACGAAAAAAACATAGATGGAGCAGAAAAATGCCCAGCCCAACCTTATAGCCAGATTCAGGACCTTTTTCTTTGCTTTGAGCCGATAGATTATGTAGGAAGTAATAGTGAAGCGAAAATCAGCCCACAATTTTAAGACCCTTTTTGTCAAATGGGCTTGAATTTTTGTGAGAGTTTGGAATGGGAATAGCAAAAACATGATTGAGGTGTAGGATAGCCAAATGGGTAGGGAGAGAAAGGAAGTGAACAGATTAATTTGGAAGCCAATTGATCTGAGGACTAGAATTGAAAAGAAAGAGATGAGATTTAGAGGAAGTTGATTGTACCCTTTGGAAGGACAATTCAACACTTTTGACACATCAATAAACTCCTCGTTGCGAAAAAATTTATCAATATCACCATCGTCACGGCATTCGTTATCGAGGAACTTCTTAGAGCGAAGAGATTTACTTTTTCGAGCCAGTAGCATTTTGTCAGCTCCGAAAAGCAAGAAATTTTTCGTCGTGTCAATTAAGAACTTTCGTGAATTCACGTAATTTTCACGATCGAACCCGAGGAATTCACTGAAATTCTTGACCAACCCATTATTGTTGTGGATGTGTGGAATGGTTTGGTGATTTTTGGAGTCATTCATATTGACGATAGTTGCAATGGTTTGGGACTAACGGTAAAAGGGAGTTTATAGGAGGGAAATGGTGACGTGGCACAACTGTCTTTTAAATATTCTTGGGATGGGGAATGAGATTATGCTAAATGGACAGTTGAGATTGATTGGTGCCTCAGGCCAATAAACATGTTATAGGATTCAACGGTGTGGATTCTCTGATAAAATTTTGTAGGTCAAGTGACAGGATAAGCTGTGGTGCAGCGCATCACACATCTCAACCTCTCTGCCTTCTAGTGGTACTAAAATTTTGGCACACACCCCCAGGTTACAGCATATGGCTAAGCAATCTTGTGCATTATTTTTCGTTTTCTGACAATGCAATTTTTCTACATATATGAACTCTTTTCTTACAAGGTGTCTCGGGCAACTTGTTTGCACCTCGAACTAATCTCTTCATCTCTTCGATATTCTTTCCGCCCTTACACGCGAGGTAAGGTGGCCCCAAAAACTACTAACAAGAATAATCAAACCTGAAACTTGGGAGAGAACAAACCCCTAAATCCTAGGCCAAAACCAACGGGGTCTCATAAGCTCAGTTTAGTCGTTCTTGGTCCCATAATTCTCAAGTAGGACCTCATTCTATCATCTTGCAAATTTTAGTAGTTTTGGATGTTTTCAAAAGATGTTACGCTCGTGTTTCTTCTCCCGCTCACGTAAAGTATTTTTAGATGGGGAGTTGTATAGATTCAAGAGTAATTTTTTTGTAACGATGATGTTTGACAAAATGTAAAATATCACAGGGCTTACTTCAGTACCTTCCTCTCAGAGAAAGGGTTCTAAACTTCCAATGGTAAATAGCTGAAGAAGTCTCAAATTGGTCCAACAAAAAACTGAATTGTCTTTATTTTTTCCACTCAAAAATCAAACTGTATCGTTTGAAAGATGTACATTCTCACGTATTCTATATCTCTAAAGTAACATCATAAATATCATTTACAAAGAATCATCATAATCCTCAAGCAAAAATAAATGAAAAAAATTCAAAGCTTTTTTAGCAACAAATCTGTCATACCATACCCCATATATATATCAGTCTAGTTTCACATCATAAAGATCCGGAAAGAAGCGTGCTCGATGAAGAATGATCCCTAACCTCATTCTTACTCGTAATAGAAACCGACGAATCAATCCACGGCCCATCCATTGTCATGCTCCTCTGCGCATGACTATCCGAAGAGAATGCAGAAGATGAGAAATGGGAGTGGCTGTCCTGTGCTATCCTCCCGAAGGCTTTAAACCTTAAGTCCTCGTTTGGCAAACCACGTTTAATCAGCGGTGCTTGTATGGGACTGTTGCCTTCAAGCATGCCAACCACGGAAGACATGGGTGGCCTCAGGGTGGGAGACGCGTTTGAGCACAAGAGAGCTATGTTTAACATGCACATAACTTCTTCCTGGGGGTAGTTTGAACCGAGACTGGGGTCCATGAGTTCTAAAAGGCTTCCTTGCTCTTGTAGGACATATGCCTTCAAATTCAAGCAGAAAAAAGAGGACTAGATTTAGAAACCGGTGTAAAAGTTAGCAATTTCAAAGCATTAGGATAGCAAATTACATAGAAACATGAGGTTAGTCTACGACTCCATAAACCTCGAATTAATGTTGTGTCGCAGCACTGCAATTTTTTTTATGCGTTTATATGAAAAAAAAATTATGGGTTCCTAACGAGATTGAGATATTTTCAGTTAACATTAATTTTTTTTTCCAGTTTTCTGAGTAGTACATTGCAAGGATATAGTGCATAACTTCCTCTTAACACATTCAACTACATAAATATCACTCAGCCACTGCAAGCACATGCAGGCTCTTTGCTGCATTCATTAAGAAAATTCAGCTCAATATAAGCATACAGGTTGCAATCAACTTCAGTTTTCCAACTAAGTTTATTTGTATGGATTAGGTAATATATGTGGAAAGTGACGGCAGTGCTTCTTGTTTAAGGGGTTTTTTTTAGGAGTGCGTTGAAGTCGTATATATATTAATGAGAGGAACAACAACATGGAGAACAAGAGATCAGCAATCAAAGACAATTTGAGATAAGTGCAAATTACCCAGTCAAGAAGGTAGACAAACTCCTCCTTTGGTCTGTAATTTGTGTTGCTTTTCCCACTCACAATCTCCAGTGCAACTATACCAAAGCTGTAAACATCTGCTTTATCTGTTAAGTAACCCCTCATTGCATATTCAGGAGCCATATAACCTCTGAAACAATGTGAAAGAAAGAATGAGCTAGTTCTTGACCAAAACCATAAACTTCCACAAAGGATTTAAGAAAACAGGACCCTCAAACCTATCTTAACGTGGTAGGACGGTTATTTTTCCATCACAGCTGTGAAAATGTCAAATTCTTCTTTAAAGTCATTTTGGCCGTCCAAAAAACTTATTTGGCAACAAAAGAATAGTGATGGTTAAATACATTCATACTGACATCTGTATGACGATAAAGCCCATTGATGTTAAAAAAAAACTAACTACATTTGAGATCAATGTGCTACTACTGGACTGGTTAAATTTGAGCAGCTGTATAAGACAGGAGGGAGTGCGGAAAAAAACTCACATTGTTCCAGCAATTCGAGTGCTAATATGGGTGTTTTCCTCCTCATCAAGCTTGGCCAATCCAAAATCTGAAATCTTAGCATTGAGATCCTTATCAAGCAGCACATTGGTGGCTTTAATGTCTCTGTGAACAATTTTCAGCCTTGATTCCTCGTGAAGGTAAGCTAGGCCCCTTGCTATCCCTACGCATATCTTTTTCCTTGTTGGCCAGTCCAGGTTTAATCGCTGGTCGTCGCGACCTAAACACGTAATAGATTGCGAGACTGAGTTATTTCACTATAATCATTCTTAGAATGCATGGAATGTACAGAGAGGATAATGAAGAAATTACCAAATAGTGCACGTGCAAGACTGTTGTTTTCCATGTATTCATATATTAGCAACAACTGGTTTCCTTCTATACAACAGCCAAAGAGCCTGACGAGATTTGGGTGTTGTAAGGCAGATATCATGCCTATCTCGTTGACAAATTCACGATTTCCTTGCTTTGATTTGGAAGAGAGCTGCTTAACAGCGATTATAGCACCATCCGACAGGACTCCCTTGTAAACTGGCCCAAATCCTCCTTCTCCAATTTTATTTGCAGAGTCAAAGTTACTAGTTGCAGCTTTGATCTGTCTTAAGCTGAAATAACCAGTTTGCAGCTCGAGAGCCCCCCGAAGTTCTACAAGAAGGATGGGAAACAGGAATTCCAGAAAACGAAAAATATAAGATAAAAGCAGCAAAATAATAAAGTTAGACAACAGTAAATCCTATGTTAAAACCACTAGTTCCATTTTTATCTGCAGAAACCTTACATAATTTCAATGAATGGGAGCAAATTCTTTTGTGACAATCTATGAAGATCAAACTGTATGGAAACTATCTATATGCCCACATAGGCTCATCAATGAGACGTAAGATACATTTGCAGACCTACACAATCATCACATGAAGTGAGATTTTTTATCAAAAAATCCAATTGGTATTAGTTTCGTGAGAAGATGCCAATCAGAAGACCAATTTCCAGCTGACCTCTACCAATGTGAAGTCTATGTACTCTACGGGAAAACTAGCACCTGCTTTTGAAAAAAATATTTTACCCACGTCAAATATCACAAAAAAGCTCAAAACATTTGGCCCATTTTCATAGCATTGAACCTAAACTGCATTTGCAACCAAATAGTACTAAGAGAAAAATGTCATTTGAAGAAAACCAGTAGAGTTGTCATCACCTTTATCAGGATCTTTCCCACCAAGGTAACCTTTTATTCGGAGCACAACCAGGATCAACAGAAGGAACACACATGAAGAAACCACGATGCCAACAATAACTCCAACAGATAGTCCAGTTCCAGTACTAGGATCAAAGTCTACAAAGAAGACTATGATCAGTCCTATGACAAGGTATAAACAGTATTTTAGAATGAAAATATACTTACTTGGTGTCACTGAAATAGCAGATATAAGAGGCCCATATACACCTCTAGCCGGAATTGCAGTAGTCCCTTTCCCTGACCAGTACATGTGGATCTCCAGAGTGCTACCATTAACACGAACATCATTAAAGTCCATAGTAATGCCCTTTCCGACGCCTTTAGCTTCCTCCATAATGTTGAAGTCCTCCAAAACTTTATCCCCCTAAGGAAGGAGTCAAAATATACACTTAGCTTGTGCCAAAAGCTAATACAATTCCTTAGAGGCTAAAAAATCTGGGCATAAGAATTTGATAAATAGAAAATAAGGCGTGCACAAGTCTACACTCATGCCAAGATCTTGGAGAAATACCAATGGGGCCATTGAACAACTTGTCACTTAAAAGAAAAATAACCAGCACTGACATATTTGGAATTTGGTTTGGCCATCTTCCAGATTTTGGGAACCACAATTACAGTTTTGCATTTCTTGCATTGGAGCATGATCACTAAATTTAGCATTTTGGCTATGATTTGGCATATGAATAGCTTAAATAACTATTAGCACTGGAGTTACTTTACATACTTGGATTGATACATCAAAGAGACGCTTCCCAAGGCTGCTAAATGTCTGATCATCAGAGAACATGATTTCAGCAAAATGGAGGCGAACTTTATAACTGCCCTTGCGTAAGCACAGCCCGTAATACTTCAGTGAATTAGGGGCAAGGCGGGCTGTATTGTAAAATTCTGAACCATTCACATTTAAAGCGAATGTGTTGTTTGCCTTGTAACTTGCGCCGGCATTGCCTGTGTAAACCCCAGTGCTGCTATAAGCCCATTTTTCGGAAGAAGAGTAAAAGTATGATGGACCTTCTGTGGCTAAGTCCTCTTCATATTCATTCCCTTCGAAGGTTGTTTTGCCGCCTCCACAGTTGATAAACAAGGAATAGTCTGTGCGTAACATTCAAATTATTGTTAGATAGTCACGAGTTGAACTTTTGCCACTACCGCATAATACAAGACCTTGGAAGGCCTAATACTTACATTTGGGTGTCGTTGAGCAAGGTAGGTCTTTCATCAGGCACCAAGAAACTCTACAAAATAAGTTCCACTTCCGTAAGGATGAGTACGATACCCTGATGTATAAATAAGTTCAAGGAAATAACTTCTTGGTTTATGGGAAACTTACGAGTTGCTCTCTGCTGGTGAATGACTGGAAATTAAATTCCTGTTTTGAGCAATTTAAAAATTAGGTAATTTATACACGCTACAAAAAATGAGAATAACATACAGATTCAAAATAAGAAGCTTACACGGATGATGACTGGCAGCCAAATTGAGACGGCTCTGTGAAATTGTTGTAGGATACATCACTGCAATTTGAGTTGGAATGACACTTGTGACAAAAAATTTAACGATAATGCTAAATCTCACAGTGCTATCAGAATCAGGACAATAGTAATTAGTAAATGCATGTTTGATTTGTGGCCAAAGAGAACAAACAAAATGGGAAAATACTAACATGTTATCTTTGCTGTTTGTAATCCAGTTGGGCACTGCTCCACTTAGTGAGTTGTTATTCAGAAACCTACATCAGTAATGAACATGTGTCATATTGAATAGAGGTGAATTACACCACAAACAAAGAGATTGGGATTATGTAGCTAAAGAGATACAAAGTACATAAAGGTTTGGATATACAAGTCTTAGAAAATTAGTCACTCACATGTAATTGAACTTCAAGCTCTGAAATGTTCCCGGGATTTGACCAGTTAACATGTTAAAGCTCAAGTCTCTGCAAATAAGAAGCACCCGTTAACAATGCCACATAATTAACTTCCAGAAAGGGGCGAACGATGAAGTGAGCGTTGACTACGTGACCTAATCTACTATTCTACTCCACTTTGTTCCCCTGGAAAATTGCTAAAGCTCAAACCTACTGCACATAGCAACTCTCAAACAATGGGGTTCACAAACAGATTAACTATCTATCTGAACTTGTTTTCGCGAAGTCCTGAGAACAATTTTCATTTGCCTATCCCAGGGTAAAAGGTTAGATGAAATGACTGCATACATCTACCATTAGTACACCATTGTACCTCAAAAAGATTGATACAGCCAAGCGATTAGTAGATGGATGCCTAGCTGATTATTTCAAGTATCAAGTTTGCTAAAGACCACCCTAAAATAGGTATTTGAATGTTTAGTTGTTTGCTTTCAACCCATCATAAGAAACAAGACAGCAACCAATGTCCAGAAGCTTGCTGTTGTAACAAAAGTATCCTCAACCACAATGATCACATATAAGGTCGGTTCTAACATGCCAAATCAAATAACATGTAACTAGTCACTATTTAATTGCGTATTACGAACATAAATTTGGCATCTCTATGTCTACGGATGTCATATCAACGTTGGCTACAAAAATTCTGAAAGCATGCGTCCCTGAAAGAGTACCAATAAGAATGAACTTACAATGTTTTAAGTGCAGTAAATCCACCAACGTAATCTGGGATGGGACCCGTAATTAGGCAATTTCTCAGTACCCTATGCATTAAGGTAAAAGAACCAACTCAGTTAGCTGACCGAACCACCAATTGATGACACGGGATTGCATTCATCCCTTGAATAATAGACTATTCCACTTACAGAGTTACCAACTGTTTCATCTCCCGTAGATCTGGGAATGTCATACTCGTTCCATTCAAATCTGATATTCTCCTGAAAATTAAGATGCATCCAATCAGATTGGTTAATACTTCCATGTTCTTGAATCCATAAGTTTCATAAACCCGAGAAATTACTTTAGGTCGAAATGAATTAAGAAACATGATAAAGTGGTTTCAATGAAAATAGGTCCTCACAACACAGTTATGTTTTTTAGGTTAGTTATGGTAGAAGGAACGGGCCCATCCATGGACGTGCCTTGCATGTCCCTGAAACAGAGAGATTCAACAATTATTTGAGATGTTATTGGCTAAAAACTATAATTAAGAGAAAAACTTGTTAAAAATTTGCTGACGAATGAAACGATGAATGATACTTACAGTCTATCAATTTTCGTCCAGTCCCCAATCAGAGCAGGTATGTTCCCAGATAGTCTACTCCCATCTATCCTACTGCAATCAGTCGATGGAGTTTTAGAGTCTAGGGAATTCAAAACGAAGAAATGTCAATCAATAAACACTTACAAATCTGTCAAGTTCTTGAGGTTGCCGAATGAGTCTGGAATTGTCCCCGTAAAATTGTTTCCAGAAAGAAAGCTGCAGGAAACCATCCCATAAGAATACCCTTGAAACAACACGAGAAACACAGGACTCCTAGTAGCAAACTGCCAATGAGGGATGGATCTTAAAACATCAGTTTGTTCATGTTAAACATAACAAGGACATGCAAAAGACAATGTTGAACCATTTACGTGGTAATTAACATTGCAGCCTCAGATAAAGAATGCCTTATATCAGCCGATTAAAAAGAAAGAATGCCTTACATTGAGCGACACAATTGTTGAGTGATGGACAACCAAAGAAATGCAGCAGCAGGAAAAAAATTGTGACGTAACACTCATGAACTTGAGAGAGAGAGAGAGCATGAATACAAGTGACAACCATACTAAAACAATTCCAGAACTAAAGAAAAAGAGAGAGAAGAAAGGAATTAAATAAATTGCTCGAGGTTGAAACATAATAGCAATTTCGCTACACTATTTAATAGGCTCTCTTATAAAGGTGTTCATCCTGGTTATTATATCTACTTACCTTCCTGTTTATTCTTCTGAATGAACTCTAGAGATATCTCCTTGGGAAACACTAATCATGGTGTTTGTAAATTCAAAATGAGTTTGCTCAGCTTTGATGTTCCTCAACACTATACCATGAAAAGAAGGGACACTATGTTCACGAAAACTACATAGCTTACTCGCAATTCTGTTCCAGTGTTATCTCCCAAAAGATCGCAAAATCTCAAAGATCCTTTTTGTAAGTTAATATGGAAGTTAGAAAGCTTAGTTTCTGAGTTTTATCAAAATTTGCTACAAGTCTTAGTTCTGATATGCTCACCTAAGGCGCTTCTTGTTGGATATGTGAACACCACCTAGACAAGGTCATGCTTATGGAAACACATTCTGATAGCTGTTAATTTAACAAGTCAACGCTCTATTATTATTATTTTTTGTGGTTGATGAGTCAACACTCTATACTCAACAAGCAGAGCATCTGAGAAAAGAAGTTTCTTAGCGAAAGCACCGCCATGTAGTGCAGTTTATTCTATCTTCCATAGTTATACTTCAAAGGAAGAAACCAGTAGTTTAAGAAAACAGAAAAAAGGAATAGCACTCTTACAGCTTAGTCAAGCGACCTAAATTTCCAAGGTTTTGATGAAGAGGTCCTTCAAGCTGATTATCTTCCAAGACCCTGAAAAATATAGCTTGTGTTAAAACCCATGGCATATTTTGTCCTTTATTCCAATAGACAAAACACTACCGATGCTTACAGTTCCTCAAGAGTAGCAATGTCACCGATTTCCTTTGGTATTGAACCATTAATGCGATTTCCCAACAGTGACCTATAGTACAGCCACAGTTAAATTCAGCCCACCACTCTACTGATATGCCCAAAGAGCTTTTAAAATATGTAAACTCAAGTGTGGAACTTACAGATTTGTGAGAGGGAGCTGAGCATAAGACGTCGGAATTGGTCCACTGAAATAGTTACGAGAGAGATCTCTGTGTTGACAAAGAAGCAATTCTTAATTTCCTCCAATTTCAAAATTATCATTGCAGTAAAGGTATCAATGTTCTATATTGGTTGGTTTTGTTACACGGTCTTGAGTAGAACTCAACCCCAAAAGCTAGCTTATGAAGTGAGGGTGCCCTCACGCTTATATACTTCATTTTACTTTGGTAACCAGGCGATGTGGGACTTCACTTCACACCCTCTCTCACACGCAACGTGCCCACTCGGCAGCACCTGCCAACGTGCAGGCGAGAGACACGCACCCTACCCATGTCTGTTACCCAGCTCTGATACCATGTTACACGGTCTTGGGTAAAACTCTACCCCAATAGCTAGCTTATGAAGTGAGGGTGCCCTCACGCTTATATACTTCATATTACTTTGGTAACCAGGCGATGTTGGACTTCGCTTCACAGGTTTCTACAAGGATGCTAAAGGGACTATCCAATAAATGGCACTAGTAAAAGGATAGCAAAAGGTTTTCAGACAATCGTATACTTTACAAAGATTAAGGTAACAGTATCTTTTCAAGTTCACTAACTTGTTTCTCAGTTCACGACTAAATCTAATTTTAGCAACCAATCCGTAAAAGGGAATTGAACTCAGAAATTTTATTTACATAGTACCAAAATAATTGAACTCAGAAGTTTGCAGTTTGACAACGCCTACCCAGAGTTATATAGTTCCTAAGAACACAAAATAAACTTGCATGGCTGTGTTTAAATCAATTGAAGCTACATTGTCTACTTTCTTTGACTTCGTGTCATCCAAATAGAAGATTATTCAGCCTTCATTATCAGGAATACATTTCCATATGACTGATATATGAAGAAACATTGAACCAATGAGGATAATTAGTACTCCCTCCGTCCCTTTTTAAGTGTGTGGCTTCGTAAATCCAATTTATTCAAGAAACATCATCATTACACCTTTCACATCAACTTTATCTCCACTTTACACTTTCCGCATCAACTTTTATCTCCACTTTCCAAAATTATCCTCCACTTTTACTCACTAACTTTTCAAAAAGGCAAAATGATAGTTGTACAAACTTTTACCCATTAACTTTTCAAAACACACATTTATTAATGGACAGCCCAAAATGGAAAACTCCACACAATAAAAGGGACGGAGGGAGTATATTGTTACCAAAATGTGTCACTTACATTTCTTGCAGATGAGTCAGATTCACAAATTCTTCTGGTAGATTTCCAGTTAAGTTTTGACCCTTCAATTGGCTGTAATCCAAGGAAATTTGAGGAAGTGGCATAAAGTTAAATAAGAAAAGGGAAGTACCTAGCAATCAACTTAATTCATATATGTGAGGCCCAACAATTAATATGGCAAGAGATAATCACTAGGTTTATTCCAATAGAAAAATCACTTGCTGATACTTATGGTCCTTCTGGAAATATGCTTGAACTCGAAATCATAGCCTGGCAAATTCTGTTCTATAATTTTTCACACAACAAGATCTTGGGACTAAATGCTGTGTCATAACCTTACTGCAGTGCAACAAAATTTCAGTTTCTTGAAATGACTATACTGCAGGTGAAATTACTAGATTATAGAAAGTGACATCCCAAAAAACTCCTTTGTGAGAATTCCAAACTTAATAACCCCTAAAATATTTCCATTACCAAGGAATTCAGTTTCATAATAGGGCTACAGGAAGTAAGGTAAACTGGTGGCAGCAATTTGCTGCAACCATGAATCGCCATAACAGGAATCTACCACTAGAAGTTTGCAGAATATTTTCGTGCAATAAGAGAATGGAAAGACGTATAGAATAAGTAAAATAACACGAGCAAACTTGTCATAGTTCAAACCTCTACACTGAGGGGTGCACAAACCTTGGGCCGGGCCGGATTCGGGCCTGGCTTATACTAGATACTATTTATACTAACGAGACTTGTGCATGCCCAAGTCCGGCCCATTAAGAATCGGGCTTCATTTTATATTCTCAAATCCATTCCAATTAAACTTTTATTTCCCATATCCACCCAACAAGCCCATTTATTTTTCTAAAGCGTGATATCACAAACATAAATAAATCAACTACTATCCATTCCAATTAAACTTTTATTTCCCATATCCACCCAACAAGCCCATTTATTTTTCTAAAGCGTGATATCACAAACATAAATAAATCAACTACTACGATCACAAATTAGAATTCACAACCGGGAATACTTAATGTTTTATGTTCTCGCAATACTATTAAAAACAAACCGATAAAATATTATGATTCTAATAATTAAATTGTCTCTCAAAAGGCAATAAAAGTGTTTGAAAAGTGGAACTCTCCAACATTCATAAAACTTGACATGCAAAAAAATTCCTCCGGTCTCTCTCTGGTTACTTCTTCATAGCATTTCTTGTAGAGAACAAAAAAGAAAGTAATAAACCATGAATTATATGTAAGACAAGTAGTTTAAGAGAAAGAAAAAAAAGAGATAATAATAACCCTAAGCAACAAAGCGGCAGACCTTAGGGTTATTATTATCTCTTTTTTTTCTTCCTCTTAAACTACTTGTATATATATATATATATATATATATATATATATTCTATTAAAAAATAATATTATTATATTTGGGCCGGGCCGGGCTCAGGCTGGGTCTTGAGGATTTTCCCAAACCCATCCCATTACCTAATCGGGCTTAAAATATCAACCCGGCCCAACCCTATAGGCCTATATTTATATCCCAAACCCTAAAAAAATCGGGCTGGGTTGGGCGGGCCACCGGGCCGGTGTGCGCCCCTACACTGAGGTGACCCATGGATTTGTTTCTTTTATTTACTTTTCACATGAAAAAATCAGGCCTGCACCACAAATGGTGGATGGATTTGGCGGTCAGGATAACAATGAAGTGCTAACCTCAAGTGAGCAAAATGACCTACCCTACAGGAAAAGGACATTTCAGAATTCAACATTAGGAGCACAATATAAGAATGCAACCCTGTAGGATATCAAGAATTTCATACTGGTTCCACCATTTAAATTACCAATGTAGAAAACACGGACAACGGAATACCATATAGTAAAAGTTTGAATTTTTTAAAGAACAAATCTGGTTTGATTCCATACAAATCGGTTCTCCTTCTAGTAAAGGCGAAGGATGAGAAGAGAAGTGAGGTAAAGATCAGGGTTTCTAGTACCTTGCATTTTTTTCCCTATAGAGAGTACTAGTAGCCCACAGTCCTACTATAGAAAAAGATCTCTTAGCAGAATCAAATCCAAATTTTAGAAAGTCAAGCAACTTAGATAATTGAATACACTGCAAAAATCTTCCTAACCCAAAAATATTTCATTGCCACAAGTGAACTCATTATGCATATGGTAGTCGTGCCATCATCTTATCCTCTGCAAATTCCTTGCATTGGAGGTATCACATATACCAGCATACATGCACTATCCTTCATTCCATGCATATCATATGTCTACTATAGCTAAAGTTCAACAGGGAAACAAGGTCATACATGTTTGTGACGTGGCAAACAGTAGCATTGCAACTGCAATTAACAACGATAAGTATACTGTCAAAAACAGTCACATTCTCAAAGCTGCCGCTACTGCAGAAACTTCGGCTAATGTTCAAGTCTTTGATCTGTAGTTTCCCCTTTATTGTTTCAAGGGTTTGCGCTGTTACATGACAGAAGATTCCAAATTCATTAGCCTCAATAGAATTTTCAATCAATGAAATTTCATGGAATTTTCAATCAATGAGATTTCATTATACTCCTCTATAGCCTATTTCATGATTCTATTTCTAAATTCTTTTATCCCGTAATGATATTTAATATACCGCAAGGGATAGTTTGAAATAATAAGAAACCATTTAAAGGAAAGGAGGGATGAAATTATTGTAACAGGAACATATAAGACTAGATTTTTTTTTTGCTTTCTTTGATCGGCAAAATAAAATTGTTTGCTGACTCGAATAACACCAATACAACGAGTTAAACGGATAAACGAAGAAAATGACGATGACAGGAGGGGCCCAGAAAAAAACAACATATAAGACTAGTTGCTTTCTCATTTGCATCCTGATGCCTCAAATGTGAGACTAGTCCTATCATCCTAGAAGAGTCAAATGTGTTTGGTATGAATTAAATGAATTGGGAGGTCAAAGCCATCTACATTAGTTCCATCTTTGACATTTCAAAAAGGGTGTACAGAATTCAATCAGTACCCGGTCCTCCTTCCACACTAAAATGTGAAAACTGATAAATCTCATGCATATTCATCTCTCAAAATTTCTCTCCCATTTTCTTAATAACAGGATATCCGGTCCAGCTCGGGCGCACAGTTACAAGATTTCTCTCCCGTGGAAACATCAACAAATGTGTTTCATTATGTACATGTCTTATTGTCTAAGATTAAACTTCACATTGCCTTAATTTTAACTTACAAGAGAAAATTCCCATTTGACCAAACCAAAGCCAAATGGCAGTAGATCAGGGTCTATTGAGAAGTTTGGGGCATAACAACATCAAAGAAAACAGGTCATGGGAAGATACTAGCTACATAACAACATCAAGGCAATAAATCCAAAAACTGGTCATGGGAAGATACAGGAAAAAAGAGGGGAAAAGGGGCAAAACAGCAGATTTTGTATTCCTCTTAAGTTATACCAGTAACATCACCAGGTGCCCTAAATCCCCCAGAGTCTGCGTCTTATGGCCATCAAACAAAAAAGTGTCACACTTCAATGCCAAATGACCATCTTCCCAAATTTGGCAATAGTCATGGATAAAAAGCAAGGTTCCCAGCACAATAATTCACTTTCTATTGAACTCAATTTAACAGTCTTTTTATCAACAGCTCGAAAAAAAATTGAATTTTTTTTTCTTTTTGTGTAAATGGATGCAGTCAGTTGATGTCTCTGATAAAGTATTCAAGAAAACCTTACACAGTTCAAAACTTCAAATGATATCTAATCTCTCATACAAATATCTATTTGGTATCAAATATGTTACCAGGACTAAGAAAAGTACAAATCCTAGATACTATAATTGAAGCACAATTATAAATGATAGACTGGAACAAGTGCCGACGGTTGCCATGCACCCTAAAAGTCCAACAAAAATACATAACTATAATACTCCTTCCGTCTCAATTTCTTTACCCAAAATATTTTTCGATTTAGTAAAGTTAACGGACCAAAAGCTACATAGTTCCCTTTTTTGTCCCTCGTCTATTGAGTTAATGTAAAAATTCCAAAACTTGAAGGATAAACTTTCCAAAGTTGAACATTTACAAGTGTAATGAGTGTGTAATCTCAAAAAGTAATGATACACGAATTGCACAACCAAATTGGGACGGAGGAAGTAGCATTTTTGTTGGTTATCACCAAACTAGGGTAAAGTCATTGCAAAAATTTAGTAATGA
The DNA here is from genome assembly GCA_036023075.1 of Gaultheria prostrata. NCBI lineage: Eukaryota > Viridiplantae > Streptophyta > Magnoliopsida > Ericales > Ericaceae > Gaultheria > Gaultheria prostrata. Next base: position 14,043 of record JAXBDA010000395.1, on the reverse strand, counting down.
ACATAGTGCCAAACCAATGTTAAAGGTTACTACTTTACAAAATCAAATATTTATAAGTGTAACAATTGCATTTCCTTGAAAAAGCTTTGCTATCCAAATTGGACAAACAAATTGGTATCGAAGAGTTGCTTGTAGAAATATACCAATTAACATAGTACCAAAACTAGAACACATTAGCAAACATACCAATTAATCGATTAATCACAAACAAACAGACAAATGAATATTGCAGTTTTGGCTTATGGCTTTTTGGGTTGATTTACATGAGGAGAGTAATATATCTCGTAAAGCATGCAAAGCCAAAAAGCCAGTAATTCACTTAGTGAAACGGGGCTTGAATAAGTGACAATTAATGCAGTTTTGTATAGTTTGGGAGAGATTTGGTAATTCAAATTCAGTTGTACCTTCTTCTTCCGGCAGAAATTGAGCGTAGCAATTCGAAACCAGAGAGGCAAAGAGAACGACAAAGAGCAAATTGGAAGTTGTTGCTCTTTTAGAAAGACACTCCATTTCTTTCCACAAGGCGCAGCGGCGGTGGTATAATGGTTACAATCTAGAGAGAGAGAGAGAGATTTAAGAGTGGAAGGCGGTGGTCGTTAGGATGGGGTGAAGAAGGCGGGAAAGATAGAGGAAACGAAGGGAAGAGAATTACTTTTATAAGGAAAGTGAATTTAATGAGACGAGAAATCTGACCAGAGAAAAACTTATATAGTACTTCCTCCGTCGCCTGTAATTGTTGATACGTTGGAGTATTTTATTTTGAGTTGTCTATTAATAAGCGTGTGTTTTGAAAAGTTACTTTTTCTGTCTCTTTTCAAATTACCTCTATAATTAAGGGTTTGTAGCCTAGTGGTTATCTCCGGATTGTCACACAAACGAGACCAGGATTCGAGCCTCGACAGTACAGAGGCGTTTGGGATTTAGGGTTATGGATAGCTTCTAGATCCCCTCTGGACTAACTCACTAACTCCTCCGCTAATCCCCGCTGATGTATATCGAATGGTAAAAAAATTGGAAAAATTATATTTTTGTAGACGTTAAAAAATATATTTCCATATAATATTTTTAAAAAAAATTTGCACCAAATTAAAGTACTCAATGAGCATTTTAATTCGATATAAAACAAATTAAAAAACTACATCAATAAATATATTTTTTCGGGATTTGAAATTGCAGGTATTCCGATAGTGGACATTTAAAAAGGGACAGAGGGAGTTATGGGTAAAAGTTTTGTACAATTATTGTTTTGCCCTTTTGAAAAATTAATGTGAAAAGAGTTAATGGGAAAAAGTTGAGGATAATTTTAAAAATTGGAGGTAAAAATTGATATAAAATAGAGGTAAAAATTGATGTGATAGAGTAATAATAATGTTTCTTTAATAAGTTTTACAAAGCAACATCCCTAAAAAGAGACGAAGAGAGTAATAGAAGTAGTGATTAGGGATCTTGATCGAACCGATGGGTACCCAAACCGTAACCGGTTTTTTCCCCCGAACCATAACCGAAATATTCCCCGTGGGTGCGGGTATGGTATAGGATGTGAGATAACCGAATGGGTTCGGTTCGGTTCGGTTCGGTTCTGGTTTGAGCTGATAACCGAACCGAACTGGATTTGTGTAACTACAAAATTACCCTTTATATGTAGAAGTTTAGCCTATGTATAGCTTCAATGAATTGAATTTCTACTTAGATATATATTAGTTTTGCATTTAAAATATCCAGATGCATATCTGCATACCTTTTTAATTGACGGATCTGTGGCATTTCCAGTTTAACTGATTTTCATATTTGAATTTCATTCATAATTATTTCGTTTTTATTTTGTTTTCTAATTTAACAGGGAGTACCCGAACCGAACCGATCCCCGATTGGTTCAGTTATGTTTTCAATTTCCCCTATCCGTTCGGGTTTCGGTTCGGTTCTAGGTACACATCTAGTTTCGGGTAATGGGTTCGGATATGGCAATATCCGAACCAAACCGACCCATTGTCATCCCTAGTAGTGATTATTCGATGCTCCTGAAGGTGCTCGAGGCCCTTTACCCGCACATTTACATTGAGTCTACATATTATTTAATACTCCCTCTGTCCTATTTTGGTAGTCCAGTTCGGTCTCCAATACAATTTTTAAAATGTTAATATCTTTCAATCTATAATACTTTTAAAGATTATAAAAGAACTAATTGAGATCTATATTGCATATAAAATTCATTATAGATTGAAAGATATTAACAATTTAAAAATTACATCGGGACCAAATTGGACTATCAAAATGGGACGGAGGGGGTATTTTTTTTTTTTCCATTCGATATACATCAGTGGGAGTTTAGTGGGGGAGTTAGTGAGTTAGCCTTGAGGCGAGCCTAGAGCCTATCCATAGCCCTAAACCCCAAACGCCTTTGTTGGAGCTCGAACCCTGGTCTCCCTTGTGGGAGTACTAAGAGATAACCGCTAGGCTACAAGCCCTAGGTTTTTGGGACATTCTAGATTTGAAATGCAATATGACCAGTTAAAGAACTCTTTGACCGGTGAGAGTGCATTTCAAATCCAGAACGTCCAAAAAAGTGTTTGAACAATCCGAACATGTGATATATTCAAACATGTAACATATTCAAACATGAGATGCAGCAATTGTAGAGAGAAGTTACTCAAGAAAAGCCTTAGAGCAACCCCAACAAACTCCTTAAATTGGCTCCCATCCCTATTTTAAGGAGCCAAACCCCAAAGTTAGGCTCCAAGAGACTCCCTAAACCCCTCCCTAAAATACAAAAATGAATAGTACCTCCCTAAACCCCCCCATTTAGGGAGACACTATTCACTCTCTACCCATTTTTTTATTCTTTCTCTCTCCTTCCCCTGGCTGCTTTTTCTTTTTTTCTCTCTCTCTCTCTTACTTTTCCCCATATATTATATTTTATTAAAAATAGGGAGGGTAATAGGGAGTGTTGTTGGAGTGTTGATAGAAAAAATATCAAGTTATAATAGATATATGCACTGTACACTGTCTAATTTACCAACTCATTGTTGGGTTGCTCTTAGGGCCTATTTGCTAATCGGACTATTTGGTTGGATAGACTAGTTGTCAGGACTAGTTAATTTAGGAGTTTGGTAGGAACACGCACCCAAACAATTTATGGCAAAACTCCAACCATGTCCATAATTATTCCATTTCCTCAATTATTGAGTTGTCACTTCCTACCTTCAAACTTGGGATAAAAAGTCTGAAGCGGAGATTATCAAGCATATTTATCCTGAAGTAAATCGATGTGCGGATGCGTTGGCAAATGACGTGCTAATTTTGGTTGGAGATTTTTACGTCTGCCCTTATATTCCTAATTGTATTGCTAATTTGCTTTATCCGAACTTAATGTGTATCCCAGGATTGTAAACTCTTAATATCATAATGCATCGTTTATTTTGAAATCCAATTTTTTCTATCCATACAAACTACCAACCAAACCAAATATGTTCTTTACATTAATTTATCCCATACTTTCATCGTATCTTCTTTATATCCCCTCTTTATTTAAATAATACTCGAAGCTAATCCAACTAACAAACGGGCTGTAAGTGGAATTGAGGAAAACAATGGTCTACGAACTGAGAAAATTTTGGGTTCAAATTGGGTACCACGTGGTGCCCTTGCACCACATCCGAGCCGTCCAATCAATACAACCGACGGCTCGGATCCGAACACCCTCTCTCCTCCCTTTAACACACTTTCTCTCCTCCCTTTAATCCGAGCCGTCCATACATTGAATGGACGGCTCGGATGTGGTGCAAGGGCACCACGTGGCCTATACCCAATTTGCACCCAAAATTTTCTCGAATGAACTAGTGTTCATGAAGTTTCAATCGTATCTAGTTGGATGATGTGATAGGTGATTGACTTTTCTCATTATGGTTGCATTATTGCATAGGGTTGAATCTAGGAATAAAATAGTACTAGTGTGCATGAAGACTATATAAAAGCTCAAAAACCAACAATCAACCATCAACGCGCAGACTCAGATAAATTTTTCTATCTTCGTAAAGGGTTATCCTTTTTAGGAAAAGGTCTGCAGCTGGACGATTCAACGCAGTCCAAAAAGGGAAATTGTGTGCTGACAACGGCATCAGCCCAACAGCCCCACGTGACCACGTCCAACGACCAAAATATAAGACTTAGGCCTAGTTTCCCACTTGATAAAATCTACACTTGATTTTATCAAGTGAGGAAGAAATATGAGATTTTATCAAATTTTCTTCCTCTTAAAAATCAAGTGTAGATTTTATCAAAATTTGATAAAATCAAATAGGAAACTGGGCCTTAGAGTTATTACTATTGTACATTATACCCGAGTATTTCTAGTAAGGGTACTCTTATATAGCTACGGTGCGGGATTTTTTGTTCGAGATCAAATTTCGATGATCCGAACCGTTAGATGTGTTTAAAACATATTTTTAAGGTTCAACGCAAGGATTTGTCCAAAAAAAATATCCGGAAAGGGTCGAAAAATGCTCGGATCAAGCCCTTCCGGCTATTTTTTTTTTTTTACAAATTCTCGCGTTAGACTTTAGAAACATGATTTAAACACATCTAACGGTTCGAATCATCGAAATTTGATCTCGAACAAAAAATCACACACCGTAGTATATAAGGGATCCCTTATTGGATATTTACTGTGTGTTATACATTGTCAAATTAACAAGTTATATAGTAACTGATTTTAACAGTGTAACTTTTTTGGGGGGGAAAAACGAAGGAGTTTTATTTATGCAGTTTGTAGTCCGAAGACCGAACATCATCAGAACAAAGGTTCATCAGCCACTGGGTGATAGGATCCTCCAATTGACTATATGAGTATCTAATAAGGAATGTTTAGCCAACGATTGGGCTACCCTATTACAAGACCGTTTGACATGCACAAAAGTGCAAGAGGAAAATAAAGGTACAAGCTCAATGCAATCAAAGAGAATAGAGCTACAATCTGAAGAACAAAAAAAACCTTCCATTCTGAACAAGAACTTGAACGACTTGAAGAGAGTCCCCTTCTATGATAACATTGGAAAGCCCATTATTGGCCCCGAACACCATTGCTTCTCTGAAACCCATTGCCTCTGTGGTGCGTGGTTAGAACAGGCCATTGAAGGGCAACGAGACCCAACCCAGAATATTCCCATAGCAGCCCCGGACTACAATCCCAACTACACCAGAACTCCTATTGATAGCACCATCCACATTAAGCTTGATCAATTCCGCATGTGGTGGAGTCCAGGTCAGAATTGGAGGGGATTGCAAGATCTAGGAGGAGACAACTTAAGGATAATAGCTTCCTTGAATTCTGAAATTAGGGTAGTGGCCTTATCTAAGATGAGACCATGAGGCCAGACTTCCCCATCAAAGTAGGTTTTGTTTCTGGCTTTCCAAATGGACCAACATGTTGATGCTATCAGCTCACGCACATCCTCCATGTTACTACCACTTGGACATCGTTGTGAAATGTTAAACCACCAATCCTTAAACGAAAGTTGATCCCAAATTGGATGGAGAGCACACAAAAGGGGAGAGGCACCATACTTCTCTAGAAAATTTATAGTTAAACACCATATGCGCTAATGTTTCATAGTGCCCCTTGCATCGACGACAATAAGGGAGATATCCACATTTTTTTCTATTCAGGTTAGATAAAACCGCAATAGCATTATGGGAACATCTCCAAAGAAACATATTGATTTTATTTGGAATATGCAAGGACCATATAGTTTTCCACAAAGAATCCAGCGGGTTACCTGAGCTCGATTCACCATGTTTGTGTGATTGTCGGGGCAGATTACTCACTTTTGCTTATTGATAGGCCGAGCGGACAAAGAAAACACCATCACTAATGATCACTAATGAAATGCCAAAGCCCTTTATCACCAATAGATTGAGAGCTAATAGGAGTATATATTTCGATAGACTAAAATAATTAAACTAATGTCGGACCAAGTCAACATGAAAACATTGAGACAAAATAAGCAACCTTTTTTTTTTTTTTTTCTTTTTTTAACGTAATCATATTATTTCAAAGAGACCAACGGCGCTTATAAAGGAATCTATCGACAACATAAAGATAATAAACTAATGATCAACTCAACCAACAAGATAGATTAATTACATTGTAATAGGTACATTATCTCTATCATCGAGACATAAACATAAAAAAACAAAAAAAAAAACATATACTGTAGAGCAGATCCGACACACAGTAGTTTGACTTGTGAATGATTGGATTTGAGATTTCAATTACACGAGGCATGAAATGATGAAAATCGCACAAGCGAGACCGTTGGAAATTTCCCGTTCTGCAATCAGGCTAGTAAACGGTTTATTTGGACGTTATCCTATGGGCCACGGATCCAAGGATTTTAAAGTTGGGCCTGAGTGGGCTAAGTAATGCACAATTGCACCTTGAGGTGGCCCAGAAAGTCACCAATCCAACTAAACTTGCCCAAATTGCGACCGTGTATAATTCAATCTTACATCTAGATTGGACCTTTTCCTTCAACAAGTTTTTTTTTTTTTTTTCCTCGTTCGTTAATCTCTAATCTACTCTATCCTAGGGGACTTGGGGAGGGGGATGGGTGCTTACGGGAATTGAACCCCGCCCATGTACATGGGAGTATAAGGGAGGCACCAACTGCACTGCACTCCACAACAAGTTACAATAGTGACAACCTACAACCGTACAAAACTCCGATACGTAAAATATTTGACTCCGTATCATCTTTAAAAAGAGGACTAGATCATTCAATCTAGTTCATACACTGGCGGAGGCATATAGGGGCCCCACGGAAATTTAAAATTTCACTAATAATATATATAGAGTATAATTATTTTTTAGATAATTAGTATAATAAATCTCTGAAAATCTAAATAGTTATGATTTGATATAGTTAAATTAAAATAATTATACATTGTCATGTAAAATTTTCTCAATTTTTTTCATAGACGTTTGCAATTAGTTATATATGGGTGTTGTAATTGTCGATCAAAAAATAAAATAATGTCATATATAGTAATATATTACCCAATCTATACGATACACTAAGTACTTTTTTTTGTTGAAAATACTCCTTCCGTCCCAATTTGTTGGACCCTTTTGGGGAATCCAACTTATTAAGAGTGTGAAAACTTTGTATTGCCTTTTCTGTTTTGCCCCTAAGTCCAGTCGATATTAACGTGACCAATTTTGTGGGGCTAATTTTTTATATGAAACTCGAAACGTATGCAATATGGATCTTGTTTGATAGATATCAATTAGTTTTATTATACAAAGTTTTCAAAATCATAAATACCGATATAAAATAAAAAATAATGGACAAACCAATCGAGATGGGAAAAGTACTTTTAAAGGGTAAAACTGGAAAGTGACCCTGTTTTGATAGATATTTTTAGAAATGGGACATATATTTTGGGACATCCCACAATGGAAAGAGGGTCCAACAATTTGGGATGAAGAGAGTAATGTTTTTAAGTCGGCCCCCCTCTGTTTAAAATCCTGGCTCCTACACTGAGTTCATAATACTTGCTTTGACCTTACTAAACTAAAATAAGAAAATTGTATTGCTTCGAAAGTTATAGAGACATATAATTTCATTATTTCATTGCAAATTTGAAAAAAAAAAAAAAAAGAAGAAGAAGAAGAAATAAACGACTTGATTTAGATAATACCATCTAATTCATTTTACAATTGATGAATTCATGTATCGATAAATATTTGATAGAACTAAGATTTTTCATATTACACATGGAGAATGAGACATAAGATGAATACGATCCATATCAGATTTGGAAACGGGGTGGGTGTTGTGCACCCATCGGCCATCCGATTATGTTTTGGACGGTTATGATGTGTTTTGATTTTTTACCAATAAAAATAAATCAAAATTAAATTAAAATTGCCGATTACATCCGGACCGTCCAAAACATGATCGGATGGTCAAGGGATGCACAACACCCACCCTTGTCCATCAGATTTAGGGCATCTTTCGCAATCTTCCCTCATTTATGAAGTGAAACAGCTAAATTGACCTAATAAAATCCCCTTTTTATCAAGACCTAATAAATCTGAGTATTTACGTAATCTGAAGGTAATTTTCTCTAACGGCATTCACTTCCTAATTTACGTTCTACTAGTTCTAAAACCAAATGAAGAATCACATGCATCCAAGACTATGAGTCTATGATCCACTTGGACTGAGGTCCCATTCAGTTTTCTTTGGTCCCGTCCGGTCCAGTTTTGGACCGCTGTGTGCTCTTCTCAGACTCATAACAATGATCGGAATCATTCATTTTGTAGAGCTCAACGAGTATGTTATCCTTGGAATATATTAGCTTGATCTAGCGTCAGTAGGTACATGAACAAAATAGATTTATTATGAGCAAAAAAAAAAATACGCAATTGTAGTTTCAAGTTTTTTTTTTCTTTTCTCATTTTCCTTGTACAAATTTGTTTTGTTTATGTATCTGTGATATTTGATGAAGCTAATTTTATGTGTGCACAACATACTCGACGAGCTCTACAAAACGAACGATTTCAATCATTGTTGTGGGTTCGGGACGGACGGTGCATCTCGACCGTCCGTTCGTGTTTTCGACGGTCCGGATTTTAAAAAGACCCTTAAATGTAAGAGTTTTTTTTAAATCCGCACTGTCGATTCCGGAAATGGACAGTTCAGATGCGTTCGTGAGCATACACGTACGTACGCGTAGCCGGGTTGTTTTCTCCAAGACTAACCAACGTGAAATACAACGAAACCGTTTTTGTCATCGTCTTTCCATTTCCAGTAACCCGCCAAACATACTAAAACCACTATTCTCCTTCATCTTTGGCTAAATTTCACTTTTACCCCGTTAACTATTCAGTGTTCAATCTCTATCCAATTCTTCCTTAAGCTTATTGAGTCCTTAAACTTTTTAAATTGGTGTTCACTTAGTCAAATTTTCCATACCCGGCCTATTTACTGGACGAAAAGCATAGTCAATTTTTAATGATGGTTTGCATAATTTTGCATTTTGTCGCAGGACGTTTGGGTATCCGACTAGGCAACTATCATTCGGCCAAAAAAATTTGTCCTGGATTAGAAAAACTTATACTAATCAATACCAGGAAACATCATAATCAACACCAAAAAAATTCATAACCACCACTAAAAAAGTCCAAAACTTTTGTGCGGTATTGTTTGACATGCACCTACTTTTTGAACTACAAAATTCATAGATTGAACTACAAATATATATATATTCATGTATTGGACCATAAAAATTCGTAAAAGCAACCACAAAAGATCATACGCGTTTATTATGTTTTGAACACAAAATATCATAACACGAGCCACAAAAATTCATATGTTGAACCAGGAGATTTATATCTTGGGCCACAAAAATTCGTAAAGGCCATACGGTACATCTCAAACAAGGGGTGTACGTAGGGCTAAACACCTAGCCGAGCCAAGCTTTGTTGTGCTCGAGCTCAGCTCGTTTATTAAACGAGCTGAGCCAGATTCATCTATTAAACAAGCTGAGCCAACACATACAAGCCAAGCTTTGGACTGTAAAGCTCGACTCGTTAACCAAACGAGCCCAACTCGAGCTTGAGCTCAGCTCGATTACTAAACGAGTCGAGCCAACACATACGAGCCGAGCATTTTCGACTAGAGCATTTCCGAGCTTTGGACTATAAAACTCGACTCGTTAACTAAACAAGCCTAAAACTCGAGCTCGAGCTCGAGCTCGGCTCTTTTAGTAGCCGAGCCAACACATACGAGCCGAGCTTTTTCGAGCAAAGTAGGGCCGAGCTTTGGAGTGTAAAGCTCGACTCGCTAAATAAACGAGCCCTCAAAACTCGAGCTTGAGCTCCATTATTAAACGAGCCGAGCCAACACATGCGAGCCGAGTTTTGGAGTACAAGGCTCGACTCGTTAAACGAGCCAAAACTCGAGCTTGAGCTCGGCCGATTACTAAACAAGCCAAGCCTCGAATTGCTCGTGGTTCATTTGTAGCTCACATCTTTAAGCATTTCCCTAAGGTTAATCGATAGATAAGGACGAAATGGAAATAATTGGATAATTGAATGATGAAAGTGAAAAGGCAGCAACCTGATTTCACACTACAACAATTCACTATCTCGAAGCATAGACTACATGCACACATATAGGGACCATTAAACTTCGTTGGTTCGGGTTTTCCAAAATTGACCCGTCTCTCTCCCACACGGTCCTCGATAGTAAAATTTTCCTTGAATAATTGCTCTAATTCTCTATCTCTTTCCACTCGTTATTCCAAAAATCTTCTTCAATACCCAATATTAAGTCTCTCTCTCTAAAACCCTTTTGGGTACCTACTGGGTACCACGTGGTTGAGCCTACGTGGTATCCGAACGTTGCATCCGGTCCATTCAAAAGTTTATTAAATGGCCGAGACTAAAACACTCTCTATCCCTCCTCACCCTATCTCCTTTTTCTCTCTCCAAATCCGGACTGCCCAAAGCTAAAATGGACGGCCTAGATGCGCTAAGGGGGCGCATCTAGGCTGTGCATTTTGGCTTTGGGCGGTTGGGATTTGGAGAGAGAAAAAGAAAGCATCTAAGCCATCCATTTTGGTTTTGGGCAGTCCGGATTTGGATAGAGAAAAAGGAGAGCATCTAGGCTGTCCATTTTGGCTTTAGGATGTCCGGATTTGGAGAGAGAGAGGAGGGAGAGAGGGTGTTTTAATTTTGGCCGTGCAATACACTTTTGCACAACCCCAGATGCAACATTCGGGTACCAAGTAGGCTCAGCCACGTGGTACCTAATAGGTACCCAAATTTTTTTCCTAAAACCTCCCCCTCTCTCTCTCTCTCTCTCTCTCTCTCTCTCTCTCTCTCTCTCTCTCCCACCTTAATGTAGGTGTATATATAGATAAAGGAATATAGATACATCATTATTTAGAGGGATAGAAACAGGGGAAACGGTTTCTGGCTGGACTCAATTCCGATTTTCTCTCTCTCTCTCTCTCTAGATGGATACCTGGGCCAGTCCCAGTTTCCATCTACTATTTCTCATTTCAGTTCTTCACCTCGCAAATGCTGCGCAATTCGGGTCGGGTGAGTGCGACTTGTTTCAAGGGAGTTGGCTCATCGACCCGTTTTTCCCTCCCTACAACGAGGCTACGTGTCCGTTCATCGAGAAGGAGTTCAACTGCCAGAAAAATGGCCGGCCCGATCAAAACTACCTCAGTTTCAGATGGAAGCCCCTTGGCTGCGATTTACCAAGGTATTTTTTACATTTTCACGTTTTGATTTATTACAATTCTTTGGTGATACGATTAACGAAATGTATTCATTTAATCGGTTTTTAATTACATAAATTTTTGCTTAGGAATTCATGACATTTGCATTGACATTTCAGTATGTTTGTTTACAAATTCGTAACATCGAGATAGAAACTCGGACATGCAAATGTTATGAATTTAAGGGGTTGTTCCGTAAAACTGTCTTTTTTACTAAAACTGATATTTACTGTCTTTTTTTGCATTTTGGGTTGATATAAAAGTATAAAAACATAGTAAATTACAGTTTAAAAAAACAACTAGTAATATAAATGTTATGAAATGCTATACAAAACTTATCAATCCAAAGAATGATTACATGAATTTGTAGCAAATTGTCTTTTTTTTTTTTTACATAAAATTCATTTTACTGTCTTTTTTGCCTTTTGGGTTGATGTCTTGCGAGAGAATTACATGTCTCGTAGAGAGTGAAAAGCCAGTAAAAGACAATTTGCAAAAAAAAAAAAAAAAAACAGTTTCTAGAATTAATGTATGAATTTATGTACAAATGTTATGATAATAAGTTATGAAATGCTGTCATGTTTATGATTGTGGAGATGCCAACTAACTACGAGGAATATATATTTAATAGTAATGGATACTTCTGAGAAGAAAAGGGAATACTGGATTCTGTCAATGGAAAAAAACATCAACCTGCTCTATTACATTTTGCTTTTACTCCTATATTAATGTGATCCAACCGAGAAAAACTTGGTTGCGGCTGAAAACCACGTGGCGGTACTCATTACACATCTCCTATGTCCAAAAGTTGTTTAGACGGTCCGGATTTTTTTTTAAAAAAAGGAGGAGCGAGAGAGAGAGAGAGAGAAATCAGGGCTTTTGAATGGTCGAGATGTTCACTCGGGCACCACGTGTGACGGTGTGAGGCACTTTATTTGCACCCAAGTCTTTCTCGATCCAACCAGTCCTACCAGAGTCCAAGCCAACCATTTTCTTTATCGTTTAAAAATCTTGTGTTGGACCAACCACTTTGATTAGTCCAAATGAATCAATTTGCTAAAATTAAGATCACACTTTAATTAGTTGTTTTTCACTAAAAACACAACTGTCACTTTTCTAATTTTCGTACGAAAACAATAAAATGAGCCCAACAAATAAATGGTTCGAGTCAAATTATCAAATCTTCAACGGGATACGATTTGTTCTTTACTTAGATGAGCCCAAAAATTGAAAAATTATACTCCCTCCGTCCGGATTTATTGGTCCATTTTGGGAATTTCAATTTTTTTTCCATCACTTTTTTTGTACTTTCTCCATACTTACCCTTTAACTTTTGGAAATGGACAAATATTTTCGGATTTAAAAAAATATGTTTGTGGACCAACAAATCTGGACGGAGAGAGTAATCGAATTGCCGAATCCACAATGGGACCCATTTTAGCCTCACGAGTCACAGACTATTTACGAGCCAGTCGTTTTGCGACATAAATGATGGATTCCTCCGTTGAGGAAGGAAAGAACTTTAATGCAGTCAAGTTCACGGGGCACTGCGGTGACAACCTTTTTTTCCCGAGATATTCTGCCACTTCATGCATGAATATGTCTATACACACGTCACACCATAAGGGGATTCGAGGGAGAAGTATGGCCCCTCAAAAAGAGGTGTATGGTATGCCCCATTATGTATTATTTTGGTACTTGTCACATATGGTTATGGTCAAGTTGTGAACGGTTGCGGGTTTTAAAAAATATTTACAATTCATGTCACTATTCGTGGTAACCTTCTTACGTATGGTTTTGGTACTTCTTCCGAACGTTATGGATTTTTTTTTAAAAATTCATTATTCACATAAATATTCATGGTAACCTACCAAAAATACGTAACAAATATTAAAATCAGACGTAACAAGTACAAAAAAAAAAAAACATGCGTAAAGGGACCGTACGACCCTTTTCAAGGGGCGTACTACAGATTTTTTCATTCTTGTATGTCACTCATTGGTTTTCAAAATTATTTTATGGGTTAATCACCCGGTCACCCCCTCTAAGTTCCCAGTTTCACTCGGACACCCCCTGCACGAATTTTTGTTTCCATCGGACCTTCTCTATCTTCCAAAACTTACCCCAAGACCTCTTTCGTCTCGAACCTCAAAGTTCCTAATCATGTTTTGATAATCCAAACAGTTCAAGTTGTTTAAAACATGTTTTTAAGGGTATTCGCAAGAAGTCAGCTAAAAATATGACCGGAAAGTGCTTGAGCCAAACAATTTTTCATAATATTTATAAAAATTGGTTTGGATCAAGCACTTCCCGGTCATATTTTTAGCCGATTTCTCACCCCCTTAAATACATGTTTTAAACAACTTGAACGGTTTGAGTCGTAAAAAAAACTGACGTTTCTAGATGGAAGGCTGACGGAAGGGGTATTGGGATAAGTTTTGGAAGCAAAAAAGCTACACACACACACCAAATCCCACACAACAAGCTTACATAGGGGTGGGTCTCACACGTGGGCCCTACATGTGGGCCCCACCCCTATGTGAGAGTGTCGTGTGTTTAGCATTGTTGTTTTGGAAGATAGAGGGGGTCTGGTGGTAACAAAAATTCGTGTACTGGGGTGTCCGAGTGAAACTGGAAATTTAGAGGGAGTGTCCGGGTGATTCACCTTATTTTTATTTGAGGACAAAATATATTGACAACAAACATGAAGCATCTGTTCAATAATGTACCTTCTTTCCATTCACACCCCCC
>JAXBDA010000394.1:0-89203 GCA_036023075.1 Gaultheria prostrata | reverse complement strand
TAAAAAAAGAGGAAGAAAGAAGCTGACCAGTATTAGCACGGTGGTCATAGAATTAGATCAACTGTAGGAATTTATGAATCAAAGCTGTTGTTTCCGACTGTGCTATCAGTTTCTCTGCGCCGTGCCTATAGGCACGGACAATTCCTAGTACATCACAATTCGACTAACTGGGTGTTTTTTTTTTTTTGGGTAAATACTAACTGGGTGTTTCTTAAAGCAAATAGAATGGAGATGGAGAAAACCAAAAAGTCACATTCAAATGCTCTCACAAAAAAGAGTAAGCTATTGTTTATTCCAAAGGGTGAGTGTTAATCCTAAGAGAAACAATAGGCATGAAAAGGCTGTTGAATGTTTTCTAAATATTGGGTGCTGAACTTGTAGTCTATAAACTCCGTCAATGAACAAAAAAATAAAATAGAGAAGTGTAAAGCAATAAAAATAGACAAAAACAAATCCTTACCCTTCTAAAATGACAATGAATTCAAATGATACATTTAATCGAAGACTTGGAATGCTTTTAATTTTTAAAAACATCAGGAGAACAAAAGAGGGAGAGAGAGAATAGCGCAAGTAGTTTACCCAGATTCAGTTCGGAAATCTCTTCACAGCAGGTATGAATTTCCAAAACTGAAATCAGAAGGGAAACATATATGTTCAATTTCATGCAGATTGCAGAATCCTTTTCATGTTTCATTTAGGCTCAACATATTTCATAAGCCAGCCCTTGACTGTTTACGTAGCACCGTTCACAGCCCAGGAAAGCCCCTCTTTTTGTTTTGTTTCTCTCATTTTTCAATTATTGTCCTTCCATAGTTTTGGTTACATGAAAATCCTAAAATCCTTTCATACATGCTTACTACAGTACACTTAGTAGCCAACTGAGAAGCAAGTAATCAACATTTATTACATAGGATAAAAAACTATAACTTACCACAATCCTACTACTTAGTATCAATTATCAAAATAAATAAAGATGACTGACAACCACAAAATCATATAAATTAACTTTGGAGCATTAAATTAGTGCAAGAGTTTTTCTCCAATTTAGTCAAGCCTCAGCAATGGCAGTATTAGAGGTGGAGGATATTGAAAAAGCATACCCTTAATTCCCAAAGCAACTAACACTCCCCAGCCCCCTGGTTCTTCTGCTCTAAGTTCTTCGGCTAAAAAAAAAGTGCAAACATTGATTTAGAAGAAATACATGATAACTACAATTAATACATAATAACACAAAAGAACTGTACAAACCATGCTTTTGATTTCAGCAACGAAGGACTCCATAGACTGCTCCAATAAAACAAAAACAAAAGGTACAGATTTAGAAGTTGGAAACTAAGAGAGTAAGAGTACTGGTTCGAATTTTGATTTAGAAGAAATCCCAATCGGATCCTCCAATTACTGAGAGAGAAAAAGAATAGGTACATGAAAACACAGAGGTTATGAAAACAAAGAGGGATGTAGATATAGCTTTATACCTGACCCTTAAAATGGCACTCCGAGGTTAAAGATCCATAGACCTCACTTCATTAGCAAACCTGAATGTCATAAAACATTGTCCAACCCTTAAACTTTTCTTTTCCACTCAGAGACATAAGTAATGTATATAATTTAGGTGTCTCAAACAAATCAAAATCCAAATGTGAATCAAAGCGTTAAGATCTGAGTTTGTTGCTCCTATTTTTTAACACCACTTGACATTGGGGCCTTTTGTCAAACAGGTGGTGTTCATTCAACTTCAAGGAGAAACCATAATTTTTGCACCTTGAACAACTCTAAGTGAACACAATTAATGAAGAGGAGGGAGAAAACGTTTTCTTACCTGAGAACTCCCGACGTAAATTTGCCAAATCACGATCATTTTATGCCTGTATTTGAGTTGAGAGGTGAAATCAACAACAAAATGTGATGAACACCAAAATTTACATGAAACGTAAATTTTTTCAAGCAACTATTCTAGTCATTCAAAAACCGAACAATGTCATGAAATGCCAATATATAAATCAAGAAAAAAGTAAGCATGAAATCCCCAATAAAAAACTGAGATTAGAGAGAGAGAGAGAGAGATCAGAGGGGGAGAGAACTCCGGTGAGAGGGAGAGAGAATCAGTGGTGGATGAGGGAGATATCATTACCAATAGAGGAAAAGAGTGGTTGCAGGTGGTGGCAGTGCCGGCTGCTGCTGCTGCTAAACAAAGCCCTAGAACCCGACTGCCATGGAGGAACTGGGATGCGTATTGGTGAGAGACGATCAGTGGTGCAGAGAGAGAGAGAGAGAGAGAGTTTCAATTTGAAATTGCGAGAGACAGTCGGCAGAGAGAGAGAGAGAGGGCAGAGAGGGCTTCAATCTCAGCCCTTGAAAAATGAAGGGTGAGGAGAGGAGCTGCTTGGTTTTTTTTTTTTTTTTTATAAAGTGTTTGATTGATGTGACACTTTTGAGGGGAACTGTGAAATTTTGTAACTCATCGTAGCCCTTGATCTAAATGAAGGGTGAGGATTTATAAGCACATAAGATTTGAAAACCTTTGTAATTTGTTATATAGATTGATAGTTGTGATAAATACGCTACGGTACCCGATATTTACCGGTACCGATATTATACCGTACCAATAGAAAAATCGGTACTCAAACCGATACGGTATTCAGAACCATGATTATGATCATATAAATAAAGCTTGTCAATAGCAGCGGTTCCCGTAAGTACCGATCCCCAATTCCTTAGGAGTATTGAGTAGATTATGATTAAAAAAAAAAACACAGCATCGGTTGGTAAATTTCCCAAATGCAAAATCTTTTCAAAACGTTAGGGTTTCTGTTTCCACTCTCGCCCATCTCTTCGTAACTCTGTCTCTTCTCTAAATCAGTTTCGTCTTTCTAATCATTTTGGTAAGGGATGCATAAGCTCACACTATAAATTTGGTCGTTTTTAGTGATACATTTGTTATATTGTCTGTTTGTCGTTGATTCTTAGCTTGACTTTTTTCGATCAAGTTCTTAATTTGCTTGTTCGGTTGATAAAGTATAAGAAGGGAAACAATAGTTGCACCTTCGATTCTTGCATTTATCTTAGTAATTTGAGCCTGTTAACATTATATCTGTATTTCTATTCTTGTATGTATGAATTCGTATTTCGATAATTTCGACTACTTATGCAAACAATACAGATAAGATGGAAAACCCAGCTGCGGATCAGCTTCCAGAAGCGCATTCATTGCCTGACGGGTTTGTCGATAGCTCACCGGAACCATTGGCCCCTTCAACACCGACACTTGAGCAAGAAAAACCAGTGATTGATTATAAGGAGGAGAAATTAGTAGAAGCAGATTCAAGACCAGAATTAGTACTCAATGAGCTTCAGTCAAGTGAGGGGAAAAACGAAAAGAGTGAGAGTTCCAGAAATTTTCCTGTTCCCTTATCTGAAAATGATGGCTGTGATGATTCACAAACACCTGAGCAAGGAAAGCTATTGAGTGATTATAAAGAGGAGAGATTAGTAGAAATTGATTCCAGACCCGAATTAGTAGTGAATGAGCTTCAGCCAAGTGAGGGAAAGGCCGAAAAGAGTGAGAATTCTAGATCTTTTCCTGTCCCATTAACTGAAAATGATGATGCCTGTGCTGGGTCACAGGGTTTGGAATTGCTCAGCAAAGACAGTTCTTCGCAGAGTGGATGTATATCGGTTATAACTGAATTAGCAAAGCCTGTCTCATTAGCTGAACAGAAATGTCAAAGTTCAAAGAAAGGTTATCATCTCTCTCTACCTTAACTACATAACTACCGTTGCTTCTACGTTTTAATTTTGTTTTAACTGTATGTTTTGTGAATAGTTTTTGTCTGAACTTTAGTGTTTCAGTTTAGGATGAATTTTATATGCTTTAGATTCAGCTAATCCACTGGACAAACTCTGAACATGGGTTGTTGCTTAAGTGGAGTATTTCTGTTTTCCGTGTGTGCAGATTGTGGGTGTCCTTACACTGATTGACTAAAATTTACAGTAATTAAAACAGTGCGGCCTAAACATGATCACTTTTCCATTCATACTGCTTTCCTCATTTGGTTGTATTACGTGTTATTTGAGCGTTCTTCATTTCTGCACGTGTTAACGTACGATGACAATGTCCATTCTACTTATTTGACCAAAGGAGATTTCAGTAGTTCTGCTAAAATTGAGAGAAAGCAAAGCAGCCCACTTCGTTTTATTTTTAAGTTTTTATTAGGCAAGATAACTCCACTCAAGTGCAACCAAAGGGTGCATATAGTCTGCTTGTTTTCTAGATCATTCTGCAAAACATTCTTCTTGCTTTATTTATTTCGAAAAGCTCAGGAATGAATATGTACGGAATAGAAAGATTCCAACTGCCCAGGTAAAGAACTGTTACAAATAATGAAGAAACTAGTAGATTTAAATACGAAGCAATGTAAAATAAACCAAATTTGATACCCGAATATTCAGTTTGATAACCTGTCGTATGCAGCAGGACTGACATGAATTATAGTAGGCATCGAAAAACTTTGGATATAACAAAAGGACTGAGCAATGGAAATTGGAATACGTTGGCAAGACAGTTAGAAGGCTGTACATTATATGCATGCTATTGTACGGCACTAGAGCTTCATCTTCCACATATTGCGATTTTAAGTAGGAGTTGGAATTTTTTAGCATATGTGAAAGCTACAAAAATGTTTTTTACATCAATAAAACCTCATTCTACCTTTTCAGGATATTCCATTTACATGATCTATGTCAGTGTCTATGACACAAAACTAAGACCGAACACAAATGTATTTACCCCATTTTGCACACATACATGCAGCATGTGGGCAGACGATGCCACTTATGTTGGGGGTTATACTACAAAGACATAATGTCAGGTAGTAGTTGTTATTTAACACCACGTGGTGCTCTATGTCACATGGACCCGTATGAATGTACAAAGTACCCGTGTTACACTCAACCATAGTTGTCAAATTGTGAATCGAATCGAGAATCGAAAAGGCCTGGTTACGAATCGTGAATCGCTCCGATTCGGCCATTTTTAAAAAAATGTAGATATCAAGTTAGAATCAATAAAAGAATTGTTTCATAATATAAATTGATGATCATGTGGTCTAAATAGGTTAAAAAATGGTCAGGTTAATAAGTTATAATAGTTCGGAGTGAGAGTGGGAGTGGGTCAGTGGGATATATAAATAGTTAGGGGTGAGTGGGGAATATAATATCATATATGTAGGACCTTGAGAATATAATAAACATATATTGTGGTAGTGGACAAATAAAAGCTCCTTTGCCTGGTTACACTTCTAAATCGACAACCAACAACAAGTTCTTCAGTTCGATGAAGACGACAAGCAGCTCTGAATTCTTCGACGTCCAACGAAATCTGGTGGAGTCCTTGAAGCTCTGTCTCTTTGATTGAGACCTAGAGGTGTGCAAAACCCAAGCTCTGTTTTCTTGATCGAGACCCACAGTTGTGTAAAACCCTAATTTTTTTGGACGACTTTGTCTGAATACCCAAATTGATCGACTCATATAGTTCGAATTGGACTTTCGACCCTTTGTATTGTGTAAAAATGACATAAAAGCCCGAAATTTTAGTTTATTTCCGACCTAACCCATAACTAAAGTATGGACTGTAAAACCAAACGAATCGTACAATTCATGTAAGACTCGTGCGATTCTTGCTATTCGAGAATCGATACTTCGATTTAGACCACGATTCTATACCATTAGCGATTCCATGTATCGGTTCATATCGTTTACTCCCCGAATCAAACCGAATCGTACGATTTCGACAACTATGCACTCAACACTTGGATGAGTTTACATGGTTTGTGTCCTATATGTTATTCATCTAGCAACCATAGTTTGTGATTCTAATTCAATATGATTTATTCATAGAGCTCCTACACTACGTAAGAATGCCTTAAGGCAACCCAGTAAACACCATTTATCCTACAAAGAA
This sequence comes from Gaultheria prostrata, assembly GCA_036023075.1. Lineage (NCBI taxonomy): Eukaryota > Viridiplantae > Streptophyta > Magnoliopsida > Ericales > Ericaceae > Gaultheria > Gaultheria prostrata. The sequence goes on along the minus strand of JAXBDA010000394.1, from coordinate 83,244 downwards.
AGAAATATTTTTAAGGAAAACGAATATTTTGGCGTGTTAAGGTGTCCATGAGATGGGAATCAGATGAATCCAATGCTTAGACATATGTCCACGCCTTTATCCATATTTGAGTCCAATTAATTGATGTTAGTGCATGGATTGAGACCTATGTAGCACGGACACGGATATGGCTACCGACACGGGACACGGAAAATTCTAAAAATGGACACAGACACGGTGGGGGACATGGCAAAAAAATATAAATAAATAATTAATTATGGAAAATGATATTGGCCCTCCCCAAATTGTTAATGGCACTCCAAAAGGGGAGTGCCAATATCAATAAAGGGAGTGCCATTAACAATTTGGGGAGTGTCAATATCAATTCCCTTAATTATATATGAAAATATATCATATGTGTGTGCAATAACAGTTTTTATGCATAGATAAATACACTTTTCTTTTGATATGTAAGGTATCTATATTGTTATATACAGGTATATATATTGGTACACGTGCATATATATATATAGGACCCCTTATTGAAGTTACCATAAGGACCTCCTACTTCCGGATCAAATTTTGACGATCCGAACCGCTCAATATTTTTAAAACGTGTTTTTAAGGGCCCCGCGAGAAATCTCCAAAAAAAAACCCGGAAGGGCTTGATCCGATCAGTTTTCGCTAAAAATGCTGGGCCTTGAAAATCACATTTTAAAAATATTGAGCGGTTCGGATCGTCAAAATTTGATCCGAAAAGTCAAAAAAACCCTTGGTCCGCATGGTATTTTACCATAAGGGGCCCTTATGTGAAGGGGCTCCTATATATATATATATATACACACCCAGGATCCAGTCAGGACTCCCTGACGGATCCTTAGGTCCACACCTCCCACTTCCCGGCCAAATTGTTGGGATCTGAACCGTTAGACTGTATATACAGTTTTTATGAAAAACTGCTCGGATCAAGCCCTTCCCGGTATTTGTTTTTGATGATTTCTTGCAGGGACCCTTAAAAACACGTTTTAAACACATCTAACGGTTCGGATCCCAACAATTTGGCCGGGAAGTGGGAGGTGTGGACCTAAGAAAAGTCAGGGAGTCCTGACTGGAACCGGACTCATGTATATATATATATATATATATATAAAATAAGGACTACCTTATTTTAGTTAAATGCGGACCTACCATTTCCCGATTGAATTTTGATAATCCGAACCGTTCAATGTGTTTAAAACGCATTTTTAAATGTATTCGCGAGGAATCACCATAAAAAATGACCGGAAAGGGCTTCATCCGAGCAGGTTTTCACACAGGCCGTAGATAAAGTTTTTATGAAAAAGAGCTCAGATGAAGCCCTTCCCGGTCATTTGTTTTGGTGATTCCTCGCGGGTACCCTTAAAAATGCGTTTTAAACACATTGAACGGTTCGGATCATCAAAATTTGATCTGGAAATGGTAGGTCCGCATTTAACTAAAATAAGGTAGTCCTTACTAGATCGGGATTGTGTGTATATATATATATATATATATATATATGTAGTACATACATATATACACATATACACAGTGAGAGAGAGTGTATATATGGGACATGCGTGTCCATGCAGTGTCCCCCTCCAAAAAATAATTTAATTTAAGGGACACGCCACGTGGACACGCGTGTCGCCGTGTCCGATACTTGGACACGGTGACCTCTAGAAGTGTCGGTGCTTCATAGATTGAGACTATAATTTTAAAATTTCATGTGTTAATTTTACCTATATCCTTGAAAAGTCAGGCCCATGATGTCGGGAATTCTGATACGAGTTTATTCATTCCTTGTTCTTTTGCAGCAGTTGAAGGAGGCTTAGAGACGCAAGCAGCCCATGTGAAGGAGATATATACAACTGACAGTGCTGAAAACAACAAAAAAATAGTTAGTAATAGCAAAGCTCCCCATTCTTTCGTAGATATGTGCTGTTTGAGTCACCTTTTCAGTTTTTCTCCGCTCTCTTTTCATTTATTCTGTTTTCCTATTGAAGTCTTTTATTTTTGTTTTGAAAGTTGTGATTAATCATAGTTTCCTGTAACTTCAATAGTTCGTTTTTCACATTTTAGCTGTCAATTTCTAAAAGACCCAGTTTGTACTTCCTTCTGGTGTACAAATTGTGTGACCCTTTAGGTGTTTACATTTGTTTGTTTAAACAAATGAAAAAACTGTTAATGAAGTACTTCCTCTGCTAGATCTCCCTTCCATTAATTTACGTGGTGAATGTGGTTTTTAAGACATAGTGGAAGGAAAAACAAACTTATTGGTACATATGTTGCTAAGTTAGCTGCACATTGTTTGGAATAGGAATTCGGAATCCTGTTTGAGGCACCTAAGGAAAGAATAGGGGAACAGTTCAGCTGATTAGACAGTTTACCTGTACGATTTTCAAGGGGGAAAGTACGGGCCGGTCCGGAAAACCCCCCTGTTTACCACGCACTCTTTAATTTTTTAAAATGCATGGGACACTCCTTTGGGCTTGGGTGATCACCCAGTGGCTTCCCGACTTCCCATGCCACCGCAACTCCCAACATATTTTCTCTCTCTCCTCTTTTTATTTTAAACTCCAAAAAATGTACGAAAGTGCTTAAATCCCAAAAACTGTATGAAAGTCCCTAAATCCCCCAAACCCTATGAAAGTGCCTAGACCTCTAAAATCCTATGATACCCCAAACCCTAAAACCCTATCAAAGTGCCCAAACCCCCAAAACCCTATGAAAGTGCCTAAACTTCTAAAACCCAATGAAACCGGATGATACCCTAGGTGCCTAAACCCCCAAAAAGAGTGATTGGCCTTAATGGTAATTAAAAAAGAGTGACCGACCTTAATGGTATTTTTTCTATAAAAGCTGACCTTAATGGTAATTGTTCCATTTTCAAGCTCTTGACTTTGCATGATTACTAGCCTCCTCTGAAGTTTTCTCCTCTTCCATTCCACACGCCCTATTGCCGGTTATTACTGTTCGAAGTTTGATGGTAATTTGAATGTTTTAAAATATTGCTCCCCAGTAACTGAGAATTTTTAATCAAGCTATTGGGAAATGTTATGCATTTTTGCTACAGTGGCTGATCGTACATGGTTTCCAGTTAGATCCTTTAAGTTCCAACTTCCATCAATTAACCATTTTATCATCTCAGTCGAGAAAAAAAAATGTTTGGCTACAACTGTTTTTCACACTGGCAGCAGGTTGTGAGTCAAAGACCTTTGAGTTGGAGATAGCATTTGGATCTGGCTGTTCCACTACACCTAACATCCATGCAGATTGATTGGTTTTTTTTTTTCTTGAGCATGATTGATAAAACTCTTTCATGGTGATCCACGATTTGTCTAAACCCCATGGGCCATCACCTGCAGACCAAGGGGGTGTGGATAACGATGACGACAAAGGATCCTGAATTTGGCTTTCATATTGATCTAGTTTCATTTATTTTTCGGCAACTATATAGCATAAATGGTAGCAAATTTGCAATGTGGTATTTTCTTCTTGTTTTTAAAGTTTTATGGCTTTCTCCAAGTTCTCTTCTGATTTTCTCTTGTACTATTGTTGTATCCTTCAAGACTTGACACCTGTCTCACACTTCCCCCCACCCCCCGCTATCGGTGGTGGTGGCATATCAAAATGAGATCTGTTGACTCTATCACAACTCGAAAATTTTGGCTGTACTTCGTGATTCATATGCTGTTCTGTGCTGACCATAGTTATCGAAATCGTGCGATTCGTGATTCGAATTGTACGATTCGGTTCGATTCAAGGTGTTTTCGATACGAACCGATACTATGAATCACAGGTGTAGTAGAATCGTGCACTGAATCGGTGAATCAGGAATCGAATCGGTGAATCGTGAATCGAATCGTAAGAATCGTACGATTCAGCTCAGTTTTAAACCCATGTCTTGCATGTGGACCAAAATGAAATAATTGATAAATTGCGAGGATTTCTTTAATTTTTCTGGCATTTAAAGGGTCGACTCTCTTTTCAAAAGCTTCCATAGCACTTTTCAAAACATTGTAATGGAAAAAAGTTAGGGTTTTTCACCTGCTGGGAAGACCACGACCACATCCCTTGCTATAAAAGCAAGTATCTTGCCTATTTAGACCACTTGATCATCTATTTATCTTCTTAAACATTACTTTTATTGATTGCAACTTGAAATCTACATTTTTTATGCATTTTTTAAAAAATGACCGAATCGGAGCGATTCACGATTTGACAACTATGGTGCTGACTCCTTGTGTATCCACCAAGAGATATTTCATGATGCTTGTTAAGTATGTTGATGACTGGACAACATTTCTTTGTCAGGAAACCTCTGAAGTTAAACGGAAGAACACAAAGCGGACCTTTAAATCTGAAAAGGAGTTTCTAGAGTTCACTTTGAAATATCAACAAGTACTTGCTGAAAGAGATTCAGGTAGCTTATTTATCAAGAATTCGATGGCTACTGTCTTATTGTTCAGTTAATGCTTGTAACTTTGGAATTTTGTTGGTTATGGAGAAAGTTATTTGGTCTCCGGCACCTGTTTATCTTTTATGCCCTTATGATATATTCCCTCCATCGCAAAATGGATGTCCAAAACTAATATTCACACAAAAAATCATCTATATATTGCAATCTATAATACTTTTTTATTTTATTTTAAAGACTTTGTTTGGTAAAACTAAGCAAGATCCATCAAACAAGATCCATGTTGCATATATAATTCATTATAGCTTAACAAATATAAATGATTTTTCGAGAGGTGTGAATAGTGTTTTGGGACATCCATTTTGGGACAGAGCGAGTATTTTTTTGTAACTGCATATGATGTAAGAATCATAAAAGCTACTTTATAAGGGTGGGTCTCAAGTAATGTGTCATTCTTTTTTATTGATGGTTTGCATGGACGAGATCCCTTAAGGTGTTTGCACTAACATGCTAGAGAAGTTAAACAGAACATTTTGTCGGATGGGGCTCACCATCCTAATACCGTCCACTATTTGTTTTGAGATTGTTACATTTTTTCCTGAAGAAAGACTCCTCAGCACATCAGTAAATCCTTCTGTCAATCAACCACCGTCATGCGACATGTATGCCAAGTCTTCTTGAGATTAGAGCACCACGAGCCTTTCCAATGGTGAAGTGCAAGGGTTGCTATTGGTACAAAACTGCCTGAAGCTTGTTATTGTCCTCTGCATTGGGGTTGGGGGACAAGGTTTAGCATGGGGAAAATTTGGCAACGCTGTTTGTCTCTGCATCTCTTATAGTGGGGCCTACAAATAGCATTTCCTTTAGATTTCTGTCAGAAAATGTGAGAAATAGCATTTGCACCCTTTGAGCAACATTGCTCAAATACAGCATTATCAATACTCTTACCTAAATTATAGCTTTAGCAGGCCATTAGCAAGTGAACCATTGGAGATGCTTTATGTCGCTACAGTTGGAACAGGTCAGGCATGCTCTACCATCTGTCTACTGATATTTCCGTGGGTAGAATTTCTTACAATGTTTTGGTGCCACAGATGGTTAGAGTAAAATAGATGAGCACTCGACATGTTATCTAGATAGGACATACTGGGTACATGGATAGGTCCTATGAAGCACCGGACATGTCGCCGTACCCATGTCGGGATACGAAACACAGGAACACGCCGGGGACACACTGAAATATGTACTGTGGCATTTCCATTATTTGTGTTTGATTTTTTGGAGGGGGACACGCTGGGGACACAAGTTTTGTCAATTTCAGTGGCTGAATGATGTTTTGCTTCTTGTTGTAGAATGTTTTTCTTTTTTGTTCAATTTACCGATTAAATCATATGTATGTATGATGAGTTCCATTGGAAAAGTTTCTTTTGCGCTGTTATATTGATGACAAATTCAAGTTGCATGCAATTTCCTCCAATAGGTTCATATTCAAAACTTCTGTAAAATTTGAGATAGTCTGGACTCTGGAAAGTCAAGTCATGTTTCTTGAGAACTTTAGCAGATTTTATAACTAGGCACTTTGACTTTACTTAAAGCTGGAAAGGACAAAAGGAAATTATGCATAACGTTCTTATCTATCGAAGTTCATTTCTTTTCTGATTATACAGTTGTATTTCCATTTACTATTCCCCTCTAATGGAAGAACTACCTTTTTTTGTAGCCATCACTGTTCGAGATAAACTTGAGTCGTTGTGCCGAGAGTTACAGCGTCAGAACAAAATGCTTATGGTATACCTTTTTCTGCTCCATCAATCTCAGCTGATCTTGTATTACTGCTTTATTTCTTCTTCTTTTTTCCCAAAAAGTTTCTTCCCTCCTGCAGATGATCAGATGATGTTTGCTATTTTTTGGATTAATAGGTAATGCTAGGCAGAGTTGTGACATCCCCCACCAACTCAATAATTTCATTAATAAATCTGTGGATAAGAAACCTTCAAATTTATTGAACATGTGCATGGAGTTATATTCGTCTACAGATCGATCCGGATCACAATTTGCCTTGTTTCGGACGGTACCCTAGATTGTAGATTTACAAACTCGAGCTAGTTTCTCTTTGTGATTTCTTTTTCTGAATCTTGGTTTTGAAATAGTACTTGTGAAACCTATATCATTTGCTTTCATCTAGATATTACAATTTTCTTTTCTTACTCATTGCTTGGCAGGATGAATGCAAAAGAGTATCAACAGAGGGGCAAAACTTGAGACTAGATCTATCAAACAAATTCCATGACGCAATTAAGGTTTCTAAGACTCCCTTTTGTTTGATAATCTGCATCTTTCTTGCAATAGCTTGCTAAGTTCTTGCAATTCTGTTAAATGGAAAAACCTCAGATGGGCTGTACCCAACTGAAGACCGGATATGGGTGAAATGTATTTCGGTTCAAGAAATTTGGTTCTTTTAGACGTGTAGGTGAATTGAAGTTTTTTTCACGACTTAGTTTCTGTAATCGACCTTTAACTGAGCTTTTGGAAGAAAAATGTTTGCTCTCTCTTTTCTGCAAGGGTTGTCACTGGATATACTTTTGTACCACATGTCAAATATCTTTGACTAACTTCTATCTTCCTTTTCTCCACCTTCATCTCTCGTCTTCTTGTTTTTAGTGTTACTGGTTGGAGGTTAGCTATAGTTTTGTTGCCAATGGAAGCTCCTCAGTTTCTTCTGGTGACGATCGACCTTTACAATTCTCCTGCTTCTCTAGTTGCTCCGGATTACCCTTTTTTTAATAAGAAGATTGTTTGGCAGTCTGCAAGGCCAAAGGAACGTATCGCAGATTCCTATATCGATTGCTAACATGGTTTAGTCGGGTTTTTAACTTCAATTTCTAGAAACCATCTCTTACTTATAAATGTCTTCTGGTTGAAGCTTGTAACTTATTGGGCACCATAATTCCTCCCTTTCATTGCAAGTAGTGGGCCATCTCCTTAAACCCCACCGTGGTGGCGATCAACTCTTGTCATTTGACTCTCTAACCCTCTCTCTCTAACCCTCTCTTTTCTTCTCCCAGCCGCCACTTCTAGTGGGGGGCTCTCTCCTCCCCTCCATTTCCTTTTCACCACTGCGGTTTCTCTCCTTACTACCTGGCCTCGGTTCCGACAGTGGCGCAGTGTTGGCTGCGTCCTCTTTGGCCTATCAGTGTGTCGGTCTGGCGATCTTCCCCGCTGCTTTCCTTGTTGGAGGATCTCGGTTCTGGCCTAACGGCTAGGGGTTGGGTCGTTTTCTTGGTGGGGGGTCTTGTTGCCTTTGGCGGCAGCGGTGCTGTAAGTTTAGACAATGTGACTGAGAGACAAAGTTAGGGTTTCATTCTCATTACGTTATACTTATACAAGAGAGTAAAAGAAGAAATTACGCTAAGAGTCCTAATCTCCTAATCTATTTACATAAGAGGACTAGGAGTAACCTAATTATACAAACACACCCATAACTTAACACTCCCCCTCAAGTTGGTGCGAAGATATCAATCAAGCCCAACTTGAACCCAATGGGGTGGAAACTCTTGCTGCCTTGCCCTTTTGTGAAAATATCAGCTAATTGATTTTCAGATCGCACAAAAGGCATGCATATCAACCCCTCGCTCAACTTTTCCTTGATGAAGTGCCTGTCCATCTCTATATGCTTCGTTCTGTCATGTTGAACAGGATTGTGAGCAATGTTTATGGCAGCTTTATTGTCGCAGTAGAGTTTCATAGGACCATTATAAAAAAACCCAAATCATGTAACAAGGTTTGGAGCCACAGGAGCTCACAAACACCATGAGCCATAGCTCTATACTCCGCTTATGCGCTGGACCTGGCAACCACTGACTGCTTCTTACTTCGCCAAGTAACCAAATTTCCCCCGAGAAATGTACAATAGCCAGAAGTAGAGCGTCTATCATCCACAGAACCAGCCCAGTCAGCATCAGTAAATGCCTCCAACCGCAGGTGACCGTGATTAGAGAACATAATTCAGTTCCCTGGAGCTGATTTGAGATACCTCAAAATGCGATAAACTACATCCAGGTGTGAAGTGCGAGGATCATGCATAAACTGACTAACAACGCCCACAGCATAACTGACATCTGGTCTGGTGTGAGCTAAGTATATCAGTCGACCTACCAATCGCTGATATCTCTCCTTATCAGTGCGCTCCCCCGCATCTCCACTAAGCTGATGATTGGCCTCAATAGGAGAATCAGCAGGCCTACAACCCATACCTGTCTCTTCCAATAGATCAAGTATATACTTTCATTGGGAGATAAAAATACCTTTATCAGACCTTGCCACTTCCATTCCAAGAAAGTATCTTAGTGATCCTAAATCCTTAATCTCGAACTCTTGAGCCAGACTAGACTTGAGATTAAGAATCTCATCCACATCATTGCCTGTCATTATTATATCATCAACATAAACAATAAAGACAACAATTTTACCAGCACCTTTCTTGATGAACATAGTATGATCGGCATGACTCTGTTTGTATCCAAACCTCGACATAGCCTTTGAAAACCTGCCAAACCAAGCTCTAGGTGACTGCCTCAACCCATAAAGAGCCTTTTTCAATCTACACACCTTTCCCTCAGTCTGATTTGAAGAAAACCCTGGTGGGATAGCCATATACACCTCCTCCTCTAACTCACCATGGAGAAATGCATTCTTTACATCAAACTGTTGGAGAGGCCAATTCAAATTGGCAGCACAAGAAAGTAGAGCTCGCACAGAGTTCATCTTTGCTACTGGAGCAAATGTCTCTTCATAGTCAATAGCATAGATTTGAGTGAAACCCTTGGCAACAAGTCTCGCCTTATATCGCTCAACTGTACCATCAACATTCTGCTTGACGGTGAAAACCCATTTGCATCCCACTGGTTTCTTCCCTTCCGGAAGTGATACTAGCTCCCATGTGCCATTCTTTTTCAAAGCCGTCATCTCCTCTACCATAGCTCCTTTCCACTTAGGTATCATGAATGCATCCTGCCAATTCTGTGGAATAGATATAGAAGAAAGAGACGAAACAAAGGCATGGTACGAAGGAGATAAACGATCATAAGAGACAAACTGGGAGATGGGATGTTGAGTACATGCTCTAACACCTTTTCAAAGAGCAATAGGAAGATGAAGACCATCAGAATTATTCAGATGAGGTTCAATGGGAGAAGAGACATTACCAGATGAGTCAGCTGAGGAGTCTGGAACTGGAGTAGGCGATTGTGATTGACAAGGTGGTATCACACATGAGGACTTCCTGTTTTTTCTGTTATAGGTCTTGAGGTTAGACCCTTGCAGCCGTTGTATAGGTTCCCCATCATTACCACCAATGTCATGTGTCGCTCTTTCGGCAGATGTTTGTTCCTCTCCAAACTTTTCTTTCTCCTCTCCAGACTTTTCCTGCTCCCCCTCACCATGACTATAAAACAGTTGCTCTCCCTCACCAAACAACATCTCTTCCTCTTGCCTATGCTCCCCCTGAAGAGATGGAGTGGAGGGAGAGAAAAAGGACTCGGTCTCCCAAAAGGTGACATCCATAGAGACAAAAAACTTCCTAGAGTGAGGATCATAACACTTATAGCCCTTTTGGGTAGGAGAGTACCCAATGAAAACACATTTATGCGCTTTATGACCTAACTTGCCACCAGAGGGGTGAGGGGCATGAACAAAGCACACACAACCAAAAACTTTGGGAGGAAGAGTGTTAACACGAAAACTGCTAGGAAGACACTCAAGTGGAGTTTTAAAGTGAAGAACACTGGATGGCATGCGATTTGTAAGATAAGTGGCAGTCAAAATTGCTTCTCCCCATAAATATTTAGGAACATTCATGGAGAACAAAAGAGAGCGAGCTACCTCAGCAAGATGACGATTTTTGCGTTCAGCAACCCCATTTTGTTGTGGAGTGTCAACACAAGTCGTCTGAAGAAGAATACCATTCTCATCTAAAAAAGCCCTAAAACTCCTATCTATATACTCAGTTCCATTGTCACTACGAAGAATTTTAATACTCACATCAAACTGAGTGCGAACCATTGCATGAAAGGATTTAAAACAAGAAAAAACTTCACTTTTTGACTTAAGTAAATACACCCAAGTAGCACGAGAATAACAGTCAATAAAAGTGACAAACCACCGAAAACCTTTAAGAGATGGAACAGGGGAAGGACCCCAAACATCAGAATGAATGACCATAAACGAAGAATCACTCCTTTTATTAATAGGTGCATAAAAAGAACGTTTATGTTTACCAAGCTCACAGGCTTCACAAAAAAACTAACTCCTAGAACAATGTTTAACTAAACTAGGGAATTTTTTTTCTAAAATCCCAAAGGAGGGATGACCCAATCTACGGTGCCACTGATGTAACATAAAAAAGGTTGAACGCGTATCTGCTTGCAGAGCGAGACCACATGACAAAGATGGTTGAGGTGCAGATTCCAAGAAATAGAGGCCACCATGTGCTCTACCACTGCCAATCACTTTCCCCGTAGCCAGTTCCTGAAAAACACAATGAGACGGAAAAAAGGTTACGGAACAATTGGCAGAACGAGTAAGACTACTAACGGACAGCAGGTTTGTGGCAAATTTGGGAATATGAAGTACTGAAGAAAGAGAAATAGAGGGAGGATAGTGAACGGAACCTTTCCCTGAAATAGCAGAGAATGACCCGTCTGCTATTCTGACCTTATCTTTACCCGAACAAGTGGAGTAAGAATCAAATACAGAGGAACAACCTGTCATATGATGTGTAGCACCCGAATCTATAATCCAAGGAACAGCAGAAGAGGCAGTAAATGCATGAGCTAGAATACCTATGTGAGCAAAATAGGATGAGGTAGGGGCTGCCGTGGAAGAGGAAGCTACAGTAGATGGAGAATCAACCCGAGCCATAAGGCGCCTGAGAGCTTGCATTTCCCCCGGAGAAAAACCACCAGCAGAATCTGAAGTCACCTGAGACCCAATACCGAACCCAGAATCAGACAAAGTAGCAGCCGCAGACTCTGAAACATGAGCCTGAGCCGGAGAACGTACGGTACCACGACCACGACCACCCCCTTTCCCACGAGGGGGTCGGCCATGTAACTTCCAGCAAAAATCTCTAGTATGGCCAGTGTTGTGGCAATAATCACACCTAAGCGTCTCACGATCAACAGACCCACTGTTGGCACCAGACTGTGACTTACCACTCTGTGAAGTAGGAGCAAACCCTCTGCTAGAACCAAATTTACCCTGAGGACTGGCAATCAAGGCAGAGCGATCAGAAATAGGAGTATGCACCATAGCACCCCTTCTACTCTCCTCCTGCTGAACAATAGCAAAAGCTTCACCCAGAGACGGACCCGGAATACGACCCAACACCTGCACTCTAATCGGATCATACTCCATATCCAGGCCAGCAAGAAAGTCATAAACACGCTCTTTCTCCAACCTCTTCAACCATTTCGCAGCATCCGCAGTACACTGAGCCTGAAAGCCTTGATAATGATCAAATTCGTGCCACGCCCCACACAACTCTGAATAATAAGCAGCCACAGATCGATTGTGTTGATCCAGTGTACGGAGTCTCTTTCTCAACTCAAAACACTGAGCATCATTACCCTGAAGAGAATACGTTTGGGCCGCTGTAGTCAAAACCTTATATGGAGTATCAAGAAGCAGGAAATTGTGGCGAATCTCAGCCTTTATAGAGTTAAACAACCAAGTCATAACTAAGGATTTCATAGAGGTAAATTTTTTAAGTGCAACAGTTTCAGCTTCGGCAGGTTGTGCAACAGTACCCTCGATGAACTCTGACATGCCTTTGGCTTCAATAGCCAAAGTGAAAGTGCGAGACCAAACTAAATAGTTGGATCCATCCAACTTAACAACACAAATATCCAGCGGAGCATTTTCCAATTGTCTGTCAAATTGACCTTGACCTGACACATCCTTGGGGCCAAAATTTTCACCCGAATCAACTTTGGACTCCTCTGACATATCGAAATCAACCAAAGAACCAATAAGTAGTACAGAAAGAACTCAAACAGAAACAAAAGAATGAATTTCAAGGTTACCCAGTTGATTTGAACACAAAACAAATACCCAGTGAGTGTAGAACAAGAACCGAGCAAACCTGGTTAATATGGAATACCGTAGGGGCCAAACTGTGAATACCCAGTGAGTTTTGAAGCAAAGCGAGACTACCCAAGTATGTTCCGAGTGCTGTAGAGTCCAGAACAAGAGTACCCAGTAGATTCCAAGGTCTAAAATAGCCAAACAAATGCCGGGATAGGATTACCAGTGAGCGTCAGAGGTCGCCGGAGTCCGGCGAACATTGTACGGTGGTCGCCGGAGGTCGGTGAGAGTCGTGGAGCAGTCGCCGATGGGTATCGGCCAATACTCAATCGGTTTTGAACGTAAACAGTGATCGACAATGGCTGCTCTGTGGGTGACGAGACTGGCGATGTCAAATCTGAGAGGTCTTGGATCTCGGTTTGGGTAGTGATCGACAATGATGACCAAGTCGATTCCAGAAAAACGACTGTAATGTTGATGGTAACGATGATAGAGATGATGATCGAGGGCCAGACAGCGTGAGGGAACTCAAACGATGTCAACAATCAAGATGAACGTGGGTTAAACGACGTGAGAAAACTCAGCTGTGGTGCGGAAAAAAGATTGGATCTTTGCTCTAATACCATGTAAGTTTAGACAATGTGATTGAGAGACAAAGTTAGGGTTTCATTCTCATTACGTTATACTTATACAAGAGAGTAAAAGAAGAAATTACGCTAAGAGTCCTAATCTCCTAATCTATTTACATAAGAGGACTAGGAGTAACCTAATTATACAAACACACCCACAACTTAACAAGTGCTCCTGGGCGGCGGTCTCAATCAATTGTTGTTCTCCGTGCTGCTGCTTTTGGGTGTCTTGCGTGGTGCGGCGCTTGATTGGTTCTTGCGGCGGTTTGGGGTGGTAGTTCGGGCTTTGGCGTCTCTCTCTTGCCAGCGTCATTTCCATATGGTTTCCATTTGGTCGTGATTGATTGTGGATGGCTGGTGCTCCATTGTTAGGAGGTGCGGCGCCTGGTACGGCGGTGGTAGGGTGGAGGTGCTGGAGCCTTTGGGAGTAGGGTTTGTTTTTGGCTGTGGGCTTTGCTTTGGGCTTGGCCCATTCTTGGGTCGGGCTCCTTTTGGGTTGGTTTCTCACCAACATTGGGGTTTTAGGGTTGTGGGCCGCTTTTGCAGGGCCTTTTTGGTTTTCCTCCTGGTTTGGGCTCAAGCTTGTTGGGCCTAAATCAGTTTCCTCCATGTGGTTAGGAGATGAGGGTTTTGGGCGATCAGGCCGTGTGTCTAGGGCCCTATTAACTTTGTACTTCGTGTTATGAGTTAATAAATTTTTGCTTATCAAAAAAAGAAGAAGAAGCTTGTAACGTATTGTCGAGTTTCGTGGTCTTTGGGGCATTATTCAAAGTTGCGCTGACACTGATTTATTTGTGATGCAACCTTGCTATTATGCATATTTTTGTCAGTTAGAATCTGTCTCTTCATCTTTGTTAGTTCTTATTCTTTTCTTAATTGATAGGTATTCTTAACTCTCAACTCATATGAATTGTTGTTTGCCCCATTGAAATGTCCACTCTTTCCCTTTCATTCCTCATGTTTTATTTTGCTCATTAACCGCCGGTTAAATGTTTTTTTTTTTTGGTGTTGCTCATGAATTGTATGTTTTGTGTATTGCTGTTTGTTTGGTTATATTTTCAGTTCCGTACTTACTGTTTCAGGAAGTAAGCATTAGGCTGGAAGGGCAAAAAGATGAATGTCTGTCACAGCTGAAGGAGAATGAAATGTATGATTATGGGCACGCACTAACATTAATTTCATTATTATTATGACGTTAATAGGTCATAATGATGCTGATACGTTACATGGTGACATCCATACGAAGTGGAGTTGAATGGAACCTAAAGCATCATACCTCTAAAGATTGTTTGTAGTGATAAACCTATAAAATGGTAAAAAAAACAAGAAATGAAAAGATAGTTTTCTGACATCATTTCTGCATCAATGGTATAACCTTTATATCATACCTTGCTTTCAAGAAGTTGAAACGACGCTCTTCATTTAGTGCCTTTGCTGTGTTGGTGCATTTGTATGGGTGTGGGTGTGGTGAGCTAAAATAAAAATTAATTGGGAGCTATGTAGCATAAACACACCCATACAGACCATTCCTTTACTCCTTATCACCCCTTCCTTCTGTTTTGATCCTGCTTCATAAGGTACTGTGTTGAGTAACCAAAATAACGCACGACATCTTCAAGTTCAGGTTAAGAAGCAAACTGAAGCAGCTTGCAGATCAGTATGCTCTTTCTGAACAGCAACACGCACAGATGGTAACTTTTTCACTTGTTTATGATCCACCTTTACTTTTCTTGTTGAAGTGCTCTTTGCAAGTTTTGTGTATTTCTTTTAACTTTGGAACTTTTATGCACAGTTGAAGCAGAAAGCACTTGAACTCCAGATTGCAGATTTGAAAATTCAGCAGCATGAGGAAAAATTGCTCCAGGAACAATCCCAGATGAAGTTATATGCAGAACAGGTGTCACAATTATTAGCAACTGAAAAGAATTTGCGCTTACAATTAACAGCGGATGGAGAAAAATTCCAACAATTCCAGGTTTATTTCATTCCCATGAATATTGATTTATAGTTGCCAGGTTTATTTCGCTCTCCAGCGGCGGCCTAAGCTTGCTGCCGTCCGCTAGGCAATCATATGCAGTACAGTTTCGTCATCTCTTCTCTGAAACGTATCATGGTATCAGGCAACTTCTGAACCAGATTTGAAATTTTTTTATGGTATTTCGGGTTATGTTTCTCTGGTTTTGCATATCTGTAGTTCTGTCTCTCTGATTTCTTGTTTTGTTTCTCTGGTTCTGCATCTAAATCTGCATCAGAAGTCTGTACGACACTCTCTCTTTTTTCTCGAACATCATTCGAATCGGCATCGTTTGAATCTGTATCTTCTGAATCTGCATCTGTTCTTCCTATGTTCATCATCTCACCCCAGTTCGCCGGAACCCTAGCATCTCCGGCTATCCTATTACAAGCTCCGACGACTCTGTTACATTTCCAGCAACCTGTGTTTGAACTGATCCAGTCTATTTTTTGCTGCTCGTTTCCGCTTTGGCAAACTCTCGATACTCTCTGCACTTGCATCCTGAGTTTGATGCGGGTGTGAATGTGTATGTATCGTGATCTCGTCGTTATCTTCTATTTTAGGCATAGAATTGTTTTGTCATGTGTGATAATATCCTAATCATATCCCTTTGTAATCTTCTATTTTAGGCATAGATTTCTATGTTTGCTCTATTTAAGCTTGTGCTAACATGGTGCCCTTAATCATTATTCAATAATACTATTAAGCCTTTTTATCTGAATCGTCACAAAAACATGATTTGAATAGAATCACATAGTTCCCTCATTTTGCCGAAATCAGATTTTGATTAGGAGTGATTTCTACGCTTTTTGGATGAGATCATGTTGCTGCTTTATGAAATTCATAAAAGAAAGTCCAGATCTCTACTGTTTCGAAAAGAGTGCATTGGTGTAGATGCCCCGCCTCAAGATACGGAATATCGTTTCATCTGATGGAATTCCAAAAGAGATTCAAAGAAGAGAAACCTTGAAAATGGACATCTGTTTTAAAATTTCTGTTCATATTGCAGGATTATTAGCATCATAGGAAGTTAATTTTTACTGATTTTTCTTTGATTACTAGGAGTATAATTTAGATTTGGGAGCATTGGAAAGAGGGAGAAGTTCCCTTATGTGACTTTAAACAACTTCCCTTGACATCTCCAAGCTTGTTTAATGAACATGGCCAAACAATCTGTAGTATCTTTTGCCTCGTGACAGAGAACCACTGTACCTAGATAATTCTTTTATTTTTCTCCTCCTGGATGATAAGTGTGCCTGAGAGGTGTAAAGATGTTTATATCTCAATTGAGACCTGCAAACATGGAGGTTGGTAACCATTTTTCATGTAGCGACTTGTTAACTTTCTTGTTTATCTTCATTTAAAAATGACTTGAGGCTGTCAGTCATTTATTGATTTCTTTCTCGTCATTATCAGTTCCTTCTGTCAGCGGCGTGGAACCGTAGACGCATTATTGAACTGGGGCTCAACAACTTCTGATTGTCAATTTTCCTGAAACGCTCCCGTTACAAAAACGGGGGATAGAATTCACTAACACACATTGCAAACCACTTCCAAATTAAGACATCCATTTTGCTGATATTATATACCTAGAAACGGTCACTACTTTGAAGGAAGTTTCATGGATGGTGATGGTCCACAAAACTGAACTAAAAGCTCAGAAATGAGAGAATTGTCAGTTGGTGGGACAAGGTCAGGTTGGGTGAAATGATGAGTGAGAAAGAATGAGAGCTGTGGCTATATGAGGGCAGAAAATATGAGACTGGAATTTATGGGGTAAAATAACATCTTGTTTTAATTAACAATGGTGGTATGGCGAAAATCATTGAAGTTGCTATGAATACAGAAAGTATGCACCCATTTAAAATAGAAACTCTTGTCGAATTAGGTGGCCCTAGGTCATCAAATAAGTAGACTTTACAATTAGCCCATGCTGGCATATACATGCATATCTAACCATGTAGATTTTGTAAGAGGCCGAAACTGAAAGTTGAAATGATTTTGATCTTTCTTCCAGACATTAGATTGCACGGACTCCAATCCAAAACTACCTTAATAGTAATTGGTTTTATGAAGAATAGACGGGATAATCGACCTTCTTCGCCTGGTGGTAAAAGCGCTTTCCCTCAGAACAAATGACCTAGGGATGCAATTTGACATTCGTGCAATTCATGAAGTTTACCAACAAACATAACCAAAAGAAACCCTGTTGGTTCACTTATTCTTGTACTAAATTTTTTTTGCTGTGTTATCTGATCTATGGCATAATTAATGTGCCCCTATGTGCCATTATATCTTTGCAGGATGCTCTGGTAAAAAGCAACGAGGTTTTTGAAACATTCAAGCAAGAGATTGAGAAGGTACATTATTCCTTTGAGATTTCCATTTCTTTCACTCCATTTGTTTGTTAATTGCTAAATTTTATTTGCAACTTTGTTAGCAGCATGATGTAGTTCTCTGAGTGACTAACCCTTCTGTTTGTGACGCTTGTAAACTCAGATGGGGAAATCAGTAAAGGAACTAAAAAAGGAGAACACCTTCTTAAAGAGCAAATGCGAGAAATCAGACGTTACTCTCATTGAACTTGTTGAAGAGGTATGGTTTTCCCCATTTTAGATATTTTTGGCTACGGAAATTGGAAACATTGTTGTTTTTATCAAATCGCTGCAAGGATCCGTTAAGTCTTTCTTTTTTTGTGGCCTTTTGGTCCGTGATTCTTGCTGCCTTGCATTTCTCGCTAAATGTCCAACAATGCTTTATTACACTCATGTTTAGAAATTTGGGAATTTCCTTCATCTGCATATTCATCATTAAAATTATCGAAGTTTTATTCTATGGAATTTTTGCCACCGAGTCTTTCTGCGGGTATATTGTATTCCACCACCTTATTAACAATATTGGAAACATTTTGCGGTTTGGGAATTTCTCAAAATGCTTCCTGCTGTTTCTTCAGTGTTCCTCTTTCCTTGCGCTGGATAATATGGCCTTGGGTCGGTTAGTTCAGCAGTTCTTCATTTTTCTTTTTTCCACGCAAGTAGTGTTAGATTGGTTGAACTGTATTACCAATGATAATCAGCACTTAGATTCTTCATTTGACTGAGCAGCGTGAGCACTTGAAGAAACAACTGGAGAAAACAAAGAATCAGAAGGAAAAGCTTGAATCACTCTGTCGGTCACTTCAAGCAGAGAGGAAGCAAACTCCCACTGGGGGAAACAACTCTGATTCAGTGGCTGTTTTGAATTCAGAAAGATTCACCTGAGTAAAAAAGAATCATGTAAATGTTTATGGGAGTTCCTTTTCATAATTACCATACACGCCGATTCGGCTCTGTTGTTTCCCAAGGATTGTCGAGCAAATGATTGATTGTATTAAGTGTATCAAATATTTATGTAAAAGCATTTTTGGCACATCAGTTTTCCGTCCTATTTTTATTTTCTAGTACCGGATTTGTTCAATTGTATTACTATGGTGCATTTGAAAGTGAGGTTGAGAACTTGAGATAACAACTCAAGTGGTTAATTTGTAATGGTAGTATCCTGCAGAAGTTTGGTACTGACGTAACTACTTGTTATTGCTAGTTGAACAGCGGATTCAAATTCCAACTACTCTTTGATAAATAATTAGAGAAAGAGTTCCAACTACTCATATTTGCTTTGTTGTTGGAAAGTACTACAGTAGTTCATTACATTAAAACTTACAAGTTGTAAAAAAATACGAATGTGAAATGCAAACAAACTTGGTACGAGCTGCATGAAGGCTATGTATGGATCTTGGATTGTGAAGGTGAAATTGGATGTTCTAACACATACTACTAGTTTGCACTGGGAAAAAAAAAAAAAATAGTACTATGATAATTCTACTCATCCAAATCCAAAATACATTTCTGCCCTTCTTTTTTAAATAGTATCTAAAAAAGGAGCATGGAAGGTCAAAAATTGTTGTAAAATTAAAGAACAATTGGTGATCATGTTCCTTTATCATGTGATGTGTCACCATTGCATTGATAGAATGTGCTCAATTATATAACATATGAGGCGCATTCTAGTAATATATTGGTGACACATTATGTTATGCTAAAAAGTTGTACTCAAATTGTGTTCATCATAATATTAGGGCTCGATTGGATGCAGGATGGATTTTGGGGATAAAATAGTATCAAGGGATAAGATAGTAGGGTGTAATATTTTATGGAGGGTGGACCCATATTGATATGATATTTATTAAGGGTAGATAAAATAGTACTTGGTTTGGAAGATTTTGATAATAAGGCGGGATAAAATAGTACTTGATAATCAATGCTTGATTATCAAACTTCTTCCTCACTTGATAAAATCAATTCGCAAACTAGGCCTATAGTTGAAATGAGGAGATAAAGATAAATAAGAGGGTCTGGGATTGATAGAGGGGATGAGTGGGGTGACGACCTGAATAAACATGGCTATTAATTAGTAACATGATGAGCCTGTTACTAATTAGTGAGGGGATAACTCATCCACTCCTCTCAAACCTTTCCAAATCAAGGATGAGAAATGGACTCAAGATTAATCATCCGAATGGAAAAATATTATCCATCCTAATCCTTTATCCAAACGAGCAATAAAATCATTTCTGAATCATTTTTATATAAGTTCAGCAATGTGGGAGTGGAGCGTGGGACGCACCAGCCTCACTGTCCTGAATTCATTATAAATTGTACAATCGGCAATCGTTCGTTACACAGAATCACGAAAAATCGTTTCATTCTCTCTCTCTTTCCGAGTCCATGGAAGAACAGAGCAACTCCACAGGACAGCTGGAGACGAGCAAAGCTGAGCGAGCGGTGTGGCTAATGAAGTGCCCTCCCGTAGTCTCTCGCTCCCTTCAATGCCCTCCAACTCCAATGCCCTTTGACGCCATCTCCTCCTCCTCTGCCCCCGTCGCAAAGGTCGTCGTCTCCATCGACCCCCTCCTCTCCAATGACGACCCCTCTTCTCGTCAGGTACAACACCCTTGTTTTCTCACTCACCCTACTTTTCTAGGGTTTTATTTTTAGGACAAGCAAGGGCGTCCGTTTTTGCATGCACTTGGTTTTCAACTGAAATGTCTGTTTTTTTTACTGGTTTGAATGTCTTTATGGGTTTGGTTTTTGTGACTTTCATGCTGATTTTTTAGGTTGTTTTAGGCCCATGATCCAAAATCCAAAAGTTGGGATAAAGGAATTGGCATAGTGTTAGAATTGTAAAGATGGGTTTGGTGTAATTCTTCCTTCTCAAGGAACGATTTGTTTCTGACCAATGTGAACCACCATTGTTGTGATTAATGGATGGATTAACCATATCAACAGGGGAAAAAAGTAGAGAAAACCTAATCTGCGGTTATGGTGGAATGGCTCCCGTAATGGGAATCAAATTGGTTGTATTGATCTTTTTCTCCTGTTGTAATTGATGAGGCAGGGTTAAAACTCTCTTTGGGGCAACAAGAAGAGAGATTTCATTTTGCAGAGTGGATGTACCCACAAGACATTTTGGGAAAAAGTTGAGTGTTGGCAAGATAGTTGTTCTGCGCCTCTGTTGCATTTCTTTGTGTACACGGCTGTAAAGAAGAAATAAATTAATTGGGGTGCCAGAAACCAGATTAAAGTTGCTTCTTTGTTTCGGTAAAACATATTAGTGCTTGAAGTACAGGAGTACATATAGTGGTTGTAAAAATGGGCACCCTTTTAGGATGCTCTGTGGCCGTTTTTTATTTATTTAAGGAATGGCGTTTGGAAGGCTTATCAGGTATGCATTAGTTAGACTCCTGATTAATGATGGGAAATCTGGCAAGATTCCAGATGTCATTGGGGAAGTTTGCTATATAGATTGGAATAATATGTACTACTAAGTAAAATTAAGCAGTCACATACTGTAGGGATCATCTCCTGTGGAGCGTTACTCTGTATGTTGAAGGAATGAATTCAGAGAAATCTTCTTCCTTGTTCCAATTCAAGTTTCAAGGAGACTAAATGATGAACCCTTAAATGGATCTGTGGATCAGATTCTGGAGTCTGCGAGGGTTAGGCACCCAACTTTGTCCTAAAAAAGAACACCTTCTATGTTCTTACTTGGAAGGGATTTAATTTTTAAAATTGATATTTCTGGCTCTCAACTTCTGCGTCCTTTTTCCATTTGCTGGGTTGTTATTTTATATTTTGGTTTCTCACAAAGTTGCATTGTGGAAAATGATTGTCTGAAGAATAGCATAGCTATCCACAGTGGCAGAGCCAAAATTTTAGGACTAGGGGGCCCGACTTATGAAAAGTATTTTCAACAAAAAAATATACTCAGTGTATCGTGTAGCTTGTGTAGTTCATTACTATATTCTATGACATTTTTTCGTTTTTTGGTCGACAATTACAACACCCATGTATAATTGTTTTTGTCTATGATAGAAATTGAGAAAAAAATTGGGAATTGAACTTCACACCCCCTTTTTGTTTTTATTAGGGTGAAATTACTGACATACCCCTCCATTTCAACATTTACACCCCCGAAGGGATTATAAAATGGAGGGGTATTTTAGTAATTTCACCCTAATAAAAACAAAAAGGGGGTGCAAGTGTTGAAAAGGGGGGTGTGAAGTTCAATACCCAAAAATTTACATGACAATGTAGAATAATTTTATTATTTAACAATATCAAATCAACATTATTTGAATTTTCATAGTAATTATCTAACTAATAATTACATTTTATATAATATTAGTTAACTTTTAAAATTTGGTGGGAGCCCTGGCCACCCCGGGCCCCTATACATCTCCGCCCATGGCTATCCATCTATGCTATGCATAAGCTTACTGGGTATTTGGCTGATGTTGGGTCTCTTATTGGCTTGGGTTGGTGAATATACATTGATGTTGAATTGCTAATAATTAGCAAAAATAGATCCACCTGGAATCTTAGATCAACATGGAAGTTAGGACATGAAATATTGCATTCATTTTATGTTGATTGACCATTTAGTCCTTTGTGTCACCATACATGAACTAGAACTCCTGGGCACCCTCGGGATAAGACCTGACTTAATATAATCAAGCCATTGCCATGTACTTAATTATACTTAAAAGATATTTCTTTATTTTCAGGCAAAAACCATGCTATCTTTATTTTTCTTAAACGCCAAAAGGGTTAAATTATACAGAAGCTTACAAGGGCCAAATATTACAAAGACATTTAACACTTACTTTATTTACAATCTAAAGTGTTACAAACTAGCACTATCCACAAAAACCGGAAAGCCCCATGCCAAGCTATGTACATAGTAGACCGCTTCTATTAAACTCAAATATCAAAAGTCCTGCCCAAAATCAACAAACTGTGTGGGTTTGAGCTATTTTCACGTGCTCACAAACACTAGCATTATATCAATATAAACAATTAGGTTGGCGAATAGAATTGTAACTACAACAACAACAAAACAATTTAAGCATATCATGCTAAAGAAAACATGACCAGTTCAAGTTCCGTTTAGCGATGACAGTACTCCATGACAACACTTCCATGTCATGTGCATTCAAAGAACTTTCATGACAATACTTCTATATCATGTGCTTTCGAAAAACTATAGCAACACTTCCATGCTATACTTTCTAGACTTTCCATGGCAACACTTCCATGCCACATGATCAAACCGAGTAACTATCCTTTCATCACTACATTGCTAATCTCAATAATCAAGGCAATAAAACATAAGATCATAAGATGTGCCCTTGCCATATTAATAAAACCATCCAACTCGTATGAAAATCAGTCCCATAAGCATGCTATTATTGCTAGCATAAACATTATCCATTTTAGAGTACTCAAAATATTGCAGTTTATAACATATAAGCACTATTAAGCAGTATTAAGGTACCCACCTTTTTACACAACCCCGTGAGCCAAGTCCCACGCTCACTGTCTTCCGTCTCTATTATGATCTTCCTTTTCCTTTTGTTCTACAAATGATTGTTATAGAATAAGTGGATCAGATATATTAAGGGAGAAGTCAATAGATATTTTCGTTAGGCAGACACATTGGCGTCTTGCCCAGGATGCATTCTTATCATCTCATTTAAGAAAAGAACATTCCCTCCCTTTTTGTTTTCGCTACAAGTCACTCTCACATGTAGTTAAATAAGTACATGTTTTTTTAAAGGGTAAATTTCACTTACCTCCCCTGAGGTTTTCATGATCTCTCACAATTCTCCCTTATAAGAATTTTGTCTGCGAAATTAAGTTTACCTTATTGGAATAAGTGAGGATATTGATTCTTCATATTCTCCCCAGTTTCCAACGTCGCCTCCACAGAGTGACTATGCCACAACTTTAATCGAAGGAATAGTTTTGGTATGAAGTACTTGATTTCTTTGATCTAAAATGTTTATTGGTTGCTTAATATAAGATAGATCCTTCTTTTAACTCAGTCGATTGTGTTGTCAAAACATATGATTGGTCAAGTACGTACTTTCTCATCATGGACACATGGAATACTTCATGAAGCTGTGATAGATTTGCTGTTAGAGCCAATCTATAAGCGGTGGCGACAACACGCTCTGGAATCTCAAAAGGCCCAATGTATTGAGGACTTAATTTGCCTTTCTTGCCAAATCTCATAACACCCTTCCAAGGAGAAACTCGTAGGAATTCGTCATCACCTTTTTCGAACTCCAAGTCCCTTCTTTTATCAACATAGCTCTTTTGTCTACTTTGAGCTGTTTTTAACTTGTCTTAACTTGTCTCGAATCGCTTTAACTTTATCAGAAGTTGCTGGACCAGTTTCTGAGCTTGACAATTTTCTCTCTCCTACTTCACTCGAACATACTAGAGTTCTACACCTTTTACCATATAAAGCTTCATATGGTGCCATCTCAATCGTGGCTTGATAGCTATTGTTATACGCGAATTCGATCAACGGCAAGTGAACATCCCAATTCCCTTGAAACTCTAACACAGAGGCTTGTAACCTATCCTCCAGAGTCTAGATAATACGCTCAGATTGCCCATCTGTCCGAGGATGAAAAGCAAAGCTAAATTTTAAAGATGTTCCCATAGCCTTTTGCAAACTAGGCCAGAATTTAGAAGTAAACCTGGGACCTCTATCAGAAACAATTGAATCTAACAATCTCATCCTCGTACAATTGAGCCAAATTTTTCAAGACTAAAAGAAGTCTTAATAGGCAGAAAATGAGCAGACTTAGTCAACCTATAAAGGATTACAAAAATAGAATCATATTCCCTTTTTGACTGCGAGGCAAGCCTCAAACAAAGTCCATAGTAATAGGTTCCCACTTCCCACCTCCAATGGGTATAGTTTGTAGTAAACCCGCTGATTGTTGATGCTCAGCCTTAACTTGGTGACATTCTAAACAATTTGCGACAAAATCTGCTATTTCTCTTTTCATCCCAATCCACCAGTGATGTTTACGCAAGTCACGATACAGATTCGTTCTGCCTGTATCCATAGCATATGCTGAGCTATGTGCCGCCTCAAGAATCTCCCTCTTCAGAGTAGCATCATCAGGTACTCATAACCGACTACCAAACATCAAAGTACCCTCCTCTTTTGTAACAAAGCCTGTCCGGACACCCTTTTTCACTTCCTATGGGCCTCATTCTCTCTTGAAGGAAGTATTAGCCTCATGAATTGTTTTCCAAGCTAATTGTGAAGGTGTATTGCACCCATGATCTAGACTTAAAAATGGAAAAATGAACCATTTTAGACTTGCTGGGAGTTTGGGAATTAAGGAATTTTAAGGTAATATAAGACTGGAATATTTATTGTATTTGGGAAGATATTTAATTATTTATAGTTTTGTTGTTGGCTTGACTCTAGTCAATCTGCTTTAGCTTACTCAAGTCATTCAAATTCATGGACTTTAAATGAAAGTGTTCTGTCGTAATTTTGATGTTAAGAACATTTATGGTGTGTTTATGATTTAGCTGATAAGTTTCTTGAACTCTGCGGATGGTTGAAGGTTCAAAGAATGGTGTTTGTAGAGTCCTTCGTAGATATGGAAAACACTAAAACACAAAGGTGGGCTAGGTGAGGGTAAAGGGAACAGAGAGGAAGGGAGAGTCTGGCAGGACCAGAATGCTGCATGGTCTTGGGTGGAACTTGATCCCAAAAACTGCCTATGAAGCGAGGATGCCCGCATGCTAATCTACTATTATATCTTACTTTTGTACCCAAGCAACGTGGGACTTCGCTTCACACCCTCCTTCACATGCAACAAGCTCTCTTGGCATCACCTACTTGATAATCTTGCTCTGATACCATGTTAGATTAATAATTATCTCCAACACTTAAGCTTTTAGTAAATGGGCCCAACAATGTTTAATTTGTCAATCTTAACAGGTCAACGAGGAGGATTGGAGTTTTTTCTTTACATATCCGTCCTCTTTGCAATCAATATTTATTTGTTTGATTTTCATGCATTGTTTACGTGATGATCAGTTCACGATGGAACTGGCGGCCACTGAATCTGGAAATTTACCCAAATGTTACTCAATGGACATGTCTACAGATTTCGTCCCAATGTCTGTTTTTTCTGAGTCATCCCAAGGTAACACAATTTCCATGGCCTTCTTCGGTGACATGCATGATGCAGATATTTTCATTTGGGTGGTCAAGTTGTCACTTCTGAACTGCTGATGAATTCCCTTTTTTGGAATGTTATGTCACTGCCTCTGTTTAAATGATATTTTTTATAGCTTAACAACCTTGCTGAGAATTGTTTGGCTACTTTGTGATATTGCTAGTTGTTGATAACAAGTTTTTGAATTCCACTAATTATCTGTCCACCCAAATGTTATAATCAGCCACAAATATTGGGGGACTGTGTGCTTTTAAAGCATGAAGTCGGACAGATTGTTTGTACATCCAAGAGGGTCTATGTTTCTTCCTCTGAAAGAGTCTTCTTCTTTAAAGCATGATGTGACTTTAAAGCATGAAGTCAGAGACTATTTGCACACTCAAGAGTGTTTGTGCCCCTTGTCGAAATTCCAGATGACAGCCTCCTACTGTTTTTTCCATTGAGAAGGTCCTATTTGCGATTTATTTGGCCTCAACTAGCTAGGATGTGTTGCTTTCATGGATCTTGAGAAATGTGGATGTCTACAAATATCACAGTTAGAATACTGAGAACTGTATTTACCAGTGGACTTGAAAGGAGAGTCTTGATGTTGGAATTTCCAACAATGGGATCCCCTAATTCTGAAGAGAGGCCTAAAGAGGGTGCCTCCATTTGCACATAACCTGTGTGCACTTAGGATTGTCTGCCTCACCTCAGATGCAATGAGACATAGAAATGTACCTAATAGGTCACTCGGTTTATTAAAATGAATGTCCAGAAAAACTTATAGGAAAAGCCATTCAACCGGATAGTCCGTAGATTTAAATTGATGTCTGCTACTTCATCCAAATATTGACTGGTTTGTTATCATTTGACTGGTGAAAAATAGGACTCTCATGTCAGTACTTGCTAATGCAAGTTCTCTTTTTGTGCATGGGTTCCATACCCACGAGATTGAAGCTTTGGTGATTGTTAAATTGATATGAGAAATATGATATAGATTGTGCTTACGGGCATATCCATTTCCCTAATGCAATAGACTGAACTGAAACTGATTATTTCTCCCAAGATCTTCTAGTTTCTCCAAGATGTTTATCAAAACTCTAAGACGCAATGAACTCAGAGAATATGGAATTATGGATAGCATTCACGTTTTTGTGTTGGGTATTTGTTTTTTCAACTTGCCAGTGTGCATTATTGTTGGGATTGAAGATTTATTGGTGATTCATTCAGAATCAGGTGAGGAATGAATGTCTATGGAGGTATCCACGACATCATTTTCCTTAATTTTCTTAACTGCATGTTGGGTTGTTCTTCTGAGATATTTGTCTTTTTTATTGAGACTGTTGGCCAATTTTTTTGCATGTGGATGGCAATTATTCTGTATTGTAGGAAAACTTTCTGTTGAGGGGAAAATATATCACAAATTTGACATGAAACCTCATAATGAAAACATTGAAGAGTATGGGAAACTCTGCCGAGAAAGGACGAAGAAGTATATGACCAAAAATAGACAGATACAGGTTTCCTTGTATAACTTCTTCCAGTTTTTCATACTGTATATATGCAGTCTAGTTTCTTCTTCCTGTCGTAATTTATTTGAACCTGCTTTCAGGTGATTGACAATGATAATGGAACACGTATGCTGCCCCTGCCAGGGATGATTGGTCTAAAGGCCACTGGACCCAGTGTACTTATTCCACCTTCAGTTTCTTTTTAAAATTTCTCATACTGTTCTTATTCAGCAATCTTTTCATGGTTGCTTTGGTTTCTCTTACTTGTGGGTGTACTTTTGGCCCGCTGGGCAGAGGCATGGGTCGAGTAGATTGGCCTTCTTTTTCTTTGTTTTTGTGTGCAGATAGGGTGAATATCTAAATTCTTCCCATCTATCCTCACTGTCTCTTCTCTTTTCTTGTAGGATAAGAAGAAAGTACCAGCAAAGGGGTCAGACATGAAAAGAACAAGAAGGGACCGTGGAGAGATGGAAGAGATTATGTTTAAGCTTTTTGAGAGGCAACCAAACTGGACCTTGAAACAACTGCTTCATGAGACAGACCAACCTGAAGTATGTTACTTAATCAATTGGATTTTTGGCTCTTTTTTCCCGGAATTACTCATGCAGTTCTACTTCTCTAATCACAATAGCATTCTTCTAATGTCGTTCATAAATTTGAAGACTTACAGCACAATACGATGTTGGTATAATGGTATTAGAACCTACACCCCATGTATCTTAGACACATACCATTACTAATAGTTGTGATTGATAACCCAATACCCTGGTGTATATTCCTTGGGAATAGCATCTTGTGGCAGGTTTAACTGGTAATGTAGAAGGCAGAAAGATAAATATACCATTAAGTTTTCTGAGACTTTTGAAGACCTTCTTGATTTACTGGAACTAGTTTTGGTGGTGTTACCCTTTTCCAATCTGAATGATATTTACCCTTTTCCCATGGTAATACTACCTTGTGTAATGTTTTTCAATCTGAATGATATTTACCCTTTTCCAATTCTTTACCATGGGAATGCAAACTAATTGGTAGACTGAATAAATACACTTTTCCTCATTCATTTCATTATTTTCTAATCTTTTTCTTCCCCTCCATCAATTCCTATATAAATCTGAAGATAACGAAGTCTCCAGGTATTGAATAAAAATTGTAAGTTGATTCAGAGGACAGAGAGAATTCAGAAACCACCCTGGTCTTGATCGTCCAATTATCATATTTATCTAAAGAAAATTCCATTCTCTCATTTAGTTATTATGCGGCTGTGTGTGTGGATCTGATATCCAAACAAACAATAATGTATGCTCTCACTTGGTTTCTTTGCAGCAATTTCTGAAAGATTTGCTCAAAGATCTTTGTGTTTACAACAACAAGGGCATTAATCAAGGTACTTACGAGCTCAAGCCAGAATACAAGAGATCTGTTGGGGAGCCAGACACCTTCTAGCTGCTAAGATGTCTAATTCCTGATCAAAGGATCTCACGTGCTGATCATACGGTCCATATTCTGCATCTTAGCTGATTCAGCTTTCTCTTTGGACATAATTCAAGGTAAGGCACATTCACAGTGCGACATTAGTGGTTGACCAGAAAGACATGGAGCTTCTTTGCTAATCTACCTTAGGATTTCCCTCGCTGCTGCATAAGAAGAGTCCTTTTGTTTCTTTGCGAATCATGCGGTTTTTGTCTATATGCTGGTTTTTTTGGAGGCTTTACTGTGCATCAAGCACTAATTTAACCCAAAAAAGAAGGTTCTTGAACTTATATTTTTTGGTAGGTTCTTTAACTTATTGTCAACATAGGGAAAAAGGTTCAATGCTTTGTTATGAGAAGATTCAATTAGCATTTAATCGTAGGCCACTGGCTTTTTGTCACTATGTTCTTGGTGGGGTTGGAATCAGGCTATGGCTCAGTCCTGTCTTGAAAAGATCACTTTCTGATCCCCGTTGCCAAACCTATTTTGGCCCATCTTGGGCGGCTCCTCAGGAGTCGGACTCTGTCGGTCATTTCTACTCGTGTAGGAAGGAATTTGAGGTATTCGTTTCCATCTCACATTCTTGAACTGACAAAAGGAAAAAGCACGTGTCAATTTCAGGTTCTAAATGGTTTTTACGTGTACATGGTGCATTTCTTGTTGTATTACTCCTAGCAGGACAACAGTCTGGTCTTTTATTCTTTTTGTATTTTTTCGCTCATGTCATATGTGAGCAGCACTATTTTTGATAGGGCCAAGCTCATATGTTTTGTGTTTTTTTGGTTTTTGGCTATAATAATAATAAAAAAAACTTACTTTGGTAGGGTCAGGCTGCGACAAGCATGAGCAGCACTATTTTTCTTTCTTTATAAAGCCCTCCAAAGATTTTGGTTTATGAATTTGTGGAAGAATTGCTCATGTTAATGAAGCTAGAAGTAAAATTCTAGCATTCCTGCTTCATAATTTCTCTTCCAAGAAGTAAAATTCTAGCATTCCTGCTTCATAATTTCTCTTCCATCATCTGGTCTTTGGAGGTATATGGGGCCGCTATTTCAGTGGTTGAACGTTTTTAGAGCTGCTACCTATGTATAGCAAAAATATAGCAAAAAGGTCAAGCTCCAATCCTCCTCTGGCCGTGCCCATTGATTTGGGATTATAGTATATTGTTACTCCTTATCCGATGTTGTGGTGGTATTTTCTTTTTGTACTTCGATCGAGCATTCAAAACATTGTTTTATGTAGACTTCAGCGACACCCGAATCAACAATTGTCAGTCCGAACACATGTTGGAATAGCCAAAAAAGACTTGTATATAAAGTCTCACCGTTTCTGATAATAAAAAGTACTCCCTCTGTTCATTTTATAGTGTTTAACTTTCCATTTTGGGTTGTTCCTTAATAAGTGTGTGTTTTGAAAAGTTAGTAGGTACATTTCGTCATTTCCTATTTTATCCTTAAAAGTAGATTCCTTTTTGAAAAGTTAGTGGGTATTATTATATTGATAAGGGTAAATAGTGGAAAGTAGATGTAAAAGTTGTTAAAGTTGATGTGAGAGAAAATAAATTGGATTTACAAGGTAACACACTTAAAAAGGGACAATGGGAGTACTAATTAAAAATTGTCAACTCTTACTACCTTGTGGTTTCTATGTACACATCAACAACACCATCAATCAACAATTGTTTGTCCCTAACACATGTTGGAATAGCCAAAAAAGACATGTACCTAGAAATTCACCGTTGTTTCTGATAATAAAAAGTAATTAAAAACTGTCAACTCTTATTCCCTTGTGGTTTCTATATGTATTTGAGCGACATAGCAAATCAACAATTGTCTGTCCCAACACATGTTCGGATAGCCAAAAAGACTTGTATCTAAAATTCACCGTTTATTATATAGTACTCCCTCCGTCCCTTTTATAGTGTGTACATTTTCATTTTGGGTTGTCCCTTAATAAGTGTGTGTTTTGAAAAGTTAGTGGATACATTTCCTATTTTGCCCTTAAAAGTTGATTCATTTTTAAAAAGTTTGTGGGTATTATTATATTGATAAGAGTAAGTAATGGAAAGTAGATGTAAAAGTTGATGTGAAAGAAAAATAGTTGGAATTACGAGGCAACACACTTAAAAAGGGACGGAGGGAGTAATAAAAAGTAATTAAATACTATCAACTCTCACTTATTTGGAATTAGAACGACTTTTTTTTTTACCCATTGAACGAGCCGTTTTCAAAAAACAAAAACAAAAAAAAGGGTAAAATTTACCAATTTACTATTTATTTTTTACTACTTGAAAGAACTATTTATAGTATTGCTTTTGGCTTAAAAATTTGATAATTGAGAAAAAAAAATTTATATTGTTCTATTACATTTTTTTTTAATACTATATAAGACACTTTTGGCTTATTCTATCATGCGTTTGATCTAATACTACTTCTTCTTCTTCTTTTTTGAACTGGAATACTTGCTGGTTTTTTTTTTTTTTTTTTTATCAACAGATACTTGCTGGTTGGGTGTCAGTAAATGAACATTGAAACCACGTGTGGTTTAGTCATTTGGTATATGTAATGGGATATATGTCATTATGGAAAACCTCAAGGGGTATCAATGGAATTTACCCCAGAAATTGCTATCAGAGCTGAACTCAATCACTAATAAATTCCCTCGGTATGTAGGCTTAGCCATGTAGGTGTGTATGTATTGCTGATGAAGTCATAGTTACGTTGCCAAAAAGAAAATAGAAATTCTCATAACTTTTACTCCTATTTCAGTTTTAGTTCTTTGATCATGGTTTTTGTCCATAAACTGTGCTCAAAACGAAGAAAACAAACATACGGAGTTGTTCAATTCCGACTTGAAAATTTCAAGAAGTTTGACAATGTGTTCAACCTTTATTTGTTCGTATAAGTTCTCAACATTCTCAATCATTCCACTGTAGTCACCCACCTTGGTACCAAAAAGGTGGGTTTTTGAAGCCCCGAATGAATTGCAGATGGGTGGGATTCACTTCCGAGTTGAACACTTTAATCTCATGTCATATGAACAGTCTATTTTTTATGAAGCAGTTTCCCATGCAGGTCTGTTGATGACCTGTGAAACAGAATAAGGCTAAGGACACCGGTGTAGTATTAGCCAATCAGCTGCCTAAGTTAGTTGATTTTTGTGGAAGAGAAGAATTGCTTCTTTGACTGTGAATGCTAGAGTCGCATACCTGAGGCGGTTGAGTCCCATTAGGACTTGGATCCTTGGCTCTCGACTAACCCTACTTTTCTTATTGGCTCCCCTCGTACGCTGGGTCTCTTATTCCTTGTTGGAATGGGACTCCTATTGCATCCCGGAACCTTACAGATAAGCAACTGGGTCTTTTAAAATATTATACTTTCAAAAGTGTTTTTCTTATTAAAAATGTTTTTTTCAATAAAAATTCAAAATCTTTTTATTTGAAAATAATATTTTTCAATTTCTGGATCAAAATTGGATTCAAAATATGTTATTCAATTAAAATTGGTTTCAAAAAATGTTTTTAAAAAAATTATGTTTTTGAAAAAAGTTTTTTTTTCAAAACTTTCCTTTTTCGAAATAAAATTGTAAATACATTTTCAATTTCTTTTAAAAAATTGTTTTCAAAAAGTATTTTTTTTTATAAAAAAAAATTGTGCGATGGATTGGGGTAACGAAGTTTGGGTATGTCAGCAATGTTTACATTGAGGATTAAATTGAGACGCGGTTAATACTTTGAAGACCAAAAAAATTAATAAGCCTTCCTTCGTAAGGGCAATAGGATCGGATTTTCAATAAATTTGAATGGAAAAAAATTAATTGACATTCTCACTTAGGTAAGAAGTTCAGGGAGCGTATGTATCTAATAATGAAGTAGAGGGATGTAAGTTAAAATTACTAAAAGTATGGGGGCACGCAAAAGTTCCCGAATTATACTACTACAAAGAAAACACGTTAGGCGCGCCTTGAAAAGTTCAGCTACCAAACGCTGACCTTTCCAATTCCAACTCCAACAAGAACAATAATTCGAATTCTGGTCAATTTCGGAGTGTGGAAAGCACGGACGCCATCGTTTAATTACTCCTACATCCAGAATAAAGCAGCATATATACTACTCCCCTATCAAAGTTATCGCCTCCGACGTTTCCCTACTCCCTCCTCTTTCCCTTTGATTCTCTCTCTCTCTCTCTCTCTCTCTCTCTCTCTCTCTAAAAGATATATTCCATACTGTTTTCGCTTTCCTGATCGCCATTCACAGGTTATCCAAAGGTATGATTTCATATTCGATATGTGTATACAGATCTATGTATTTGCTTTGCATTTATTTTCCTTTTTGTTCTTTCCCTTTTTCTGTGGTTCGATTTGGTACAATTGCGATGATCTCACATTTTGGTTTCTTCAGCTTCTTGGATTTCTAGCTCTATATGAAATTTCTGTTTTGCCCCTTTTTCGACAGGCTTATTTGTTTGTTGGTTTATTTCTTCAAAATTATGGGTATTTCTTGAGTTGGTGGGGTGGTTGGACTTGGTTTGATTGTTGTTGACTTTTTCACGTAGTCGATGTAGTGTTCTATTAATGCAATTCACAGGATGTATGTTCATTGATTTCTACCAATTGGCAAAGAAAATAAAATAAAAATTTGATGGTCTGCAAAGTATGTTAGAGTTTGAGATGTGGTATGATCCGAGTCTTGAATTGGTATCCGAGGGTTTTGGTTTTGCTTGGCAAATTATCATTGTTTTCGTCATATTGACTTAAATTAGCTGACCCGATGTATCTTTGATTGCACATCAAAGTATTTTTTACGTTTGTGGATGTAGATCTATCCAGATATTTTGATGGGGACGAGATGTCATTGCTTAAACTAAAGAGTCTTTTTCTAGTAGGTTGTTTAGCTGGGAGTCTATTTTTTGCTCAGTTGTTTAGCTGGGAGGCAAGGGAGTTTTAAGCCCACCCTTGATAAATTCCTTGACAATTGTCATGTTGGATATTTTTGGCATTTTTATCGCTTATAAAAAAAAAGGCGTATTTATGTCATGATTTTTAACCTCATTCATGTAGAGGTATAAATTCACTTAGTGGATGTAAGGATTTCAGTGGTAATTGTTCAGGTTTCTTAGGAACTTGAAATATCGTTTGCTTTAATATATCAAACA
The DNA here is from genome assembly GCA_036023075.1 of Gaultheria prostrata. Classification (NCBI taxonomy): domain Eukaryota; kingdom Viridiplantae; phylum Streptophyta; class Magnoliopsida; order Ericales; family Ericaceae; genus Gaultheria; species Gaultheria prostrata. The sequence continues at coordinate 49,395 of JAXBDA010000394.1, read as the reverse complement.
ATTTAAGTTTTAAATCTTCGACTTCATGGTTTAAGGCAATAATCCGACCACAGGTCTAAAAAAAAAACTAATTTTGTATTGAAAAATAGTGTTATTCTTCAAAACGCGTATATAGTTTTTGGTATAAAGCATGTTGATAAGTGATTAATGTGTAATTTTTTGGTATTAAGTATGTGATGGATGATTAACACATGAAATTTTGTATCTTTTCGGATATTATAAATATTAGCATTAGAAAACATGTACTTTTTTTATACTAATTACTCCCTCAAAGATAGTCCATTGCTAATTAAAAAAGTCCAATATTTGGATAAAAAAATAAAGCACTTACGTGCATAATTTCTTATATTTCTTGACACCAAATTAAAGAACAAACTGAGATTTTTATCAAAAAATTTCACGTCGTTTTATAATAGAGTATCTTTGTGGGGCGGGTGGAGGGAGAATATTGATTTTGGGTGCCACCTCCGCATTGAAATCCTAGCTCCGTCCCAGGGTCAAAGTACCTTCACTCCATTTTTTCTCCCTTTTCACCGCCTCTTTAAGGCAAGGTAGAACAGAGGCCTTGGCTTGACCCAGGGAATTTTTGTTTTATTTTATTGTGTTCATTATGGCTTTCTGGCCAGTGAATGCTCAATTCAACTCTGAAGCAACCAATATTTACAGTTGGTTGATCAGGAATTTCATCCCTGAAGGGGTAACAAGTGTGATTGTTTATTTAAGATTTAGGGACTATTCAACAAATTGAGGTCTTGAGAGGCTGTACTGAATTCTTCTAGTGGTGTCTAGAGACATGTAATCATTCTTCTTATTTAAATTCGAATTGATTTTGGCCATAAATGCACATGGCATCTTTTAGCTGTACATTCTCATGGCGTCAATTCCTGCAAATGACACGTTTGATCTAGACTTAAAAGTACACGCTAAGCATTTCTCTTCCTAGTATTGATGTTTAAAGATAAACTCATTCAGTATATCCATGTTTAATGTTACATAGTGTACCTGTTGAGTGTGTTCTTATCCAAATGTATGGTTGAGGGTGCGATATAGTTGATTGGACTTGTGACTGAATAGGGCTCTTTGCATTTGTTGCTCTTTTAGTTCTTCGTTGCATTCTTTTTGTGAGAGCTTTCTTCTACTAGCCAACATTGCTATGTCAACAACAAATTTCATTTTGGCTTGTTACTATGGCAATCGACGATGCATGAAGACATTATTAACACTTCTTTCCTCTTTGAAGGTCATCCTGCTTGCACGAAATGGATTTTTTCTTCAGGGCTATGAAGGAGCAGTCTCGTCCTTCTCATGAGGACGTTATTAGGTGCCCATTTCTGAGGAACATTAATGAGCCTACCAATTTATCCTTCTCCTCGTCGATGGCTATCCCAATGCCTGTAAGTTTATGACACATTGACGTTGACACAGTATATTATGATCATTCACCTATCATACTATTTAATCGGGAACTTTTAGCCCACATTTGCATAGCACTAGCTTCAGCTCCGGTGATGAATCAGCAATGTTCGTCTGCTAAATCTGGTGTCTCTCCCTTTAGCTCAGATGCATGTTGCATCTATGACTTTGTAACTTTTTTTTCTCTCACATGCAGATGCAAGGAGCTAAAGGTCCAATTTTTGAGGATGGTCCCAATTTTGACTTCGCATTCAGGCTTTTCCATGGGCAAAATGGTGTCGTCCCTCTCTCTGGAAGATCATTTGTGCATTCTGAGAAGTTAGAGTCTGAACGTGCACCACCTCAGTTCAATCCTCTAGCAGCAAAGGCAGCTACAATTAGCCTCTCAGGTTTTGGGCCCTTCTTTGGTGGATTCAATGGGAAATGGAGGAATCAGAATAGAGATTCGAAATCATCAAATAAAGGAAATTCTTCCCAGGTATATGACTTAGCAATTCAAGCAAACATTTCTCATTTAGTTTTTCCGCAGAAGTTCGAAGCAAGTTCCTAAACTGGAGATTATGATCAGTTCCAGGTCAAATATATAAAGAAAAGTAAATTTTTTTTTTAATGGAAAAACAACAATGCACGTGTACGAGAGGCATATCCCAGGCAACTAAGAAAGAAAAGAAAACGAGCATGATACGCTACTACCTAGAGAGCAAAAACTATACAATACTCTAAAGAGATGAGCAGAAAGGTGTCTCTATGATAACTTAGGCTGGTATTACTCGCTATGATGGCAATGACAAGCCATGCCTCTTAACCGAAAGAAGCTGCCTTTATAAGCATTATGGGAATACTCTGTTTATTTTGTAATTGATTGAAATTGCCAAAAGTATATTTAAGGATTGCGATTTTGTAACCTGCCTGTAGTTCATGACTCTGAATCTCCAGAGTAGAGATTCTAAGAATATAGAACCCCGGAACTTAATTTCAAATTGCTCATCGCTTGATGGTTTATCTTTATTTCTCTCAGGGTGGAGGCTCGAATCACGAATCAATGAGCGACGAATGGTTACAATCCGGTGACTGCCCAATCGCCAAATCCTACCGTGCAGTCAGCCATATCCTTCCGATCGTGGCAAAGGCTCTTAAGCCGCCTCCTGGCTTGAAACTCAAGTGCCCCCAAGCAATCATCGCAGCCAGGGCAGCTCTTTCACGAACTGCCTTTGCAAAGACCCTCCGACCGCAACCACTTCCCGCCAAGATCCTAGCAATCGGAGTATTAGGTATGGCGGCAAACGTTCCTCTGGGAGTTTGGCGGGAACACACTGAGAAATTCTCACCATCGTGGTTCGCTGCTGTCCACGCGGCGGTCCCCTTCATAGCGATGCTTAGAAAATCCGTTTTGATGCCTAAGACGGCCATGGCTTTTACCATTGCAGCTTCTGTGTTGGGTCAAGTTATTGGATCTAGGGCTGAGCGATATCGGTTGAAAGCGGTTGCTGAAAGAAAATTGGCTGTGGCAGAAAAATCTGTTATTTGTTCTAATAACAAGTTTGAACTTTTGGGGGCTAAATTGGCTATGGTGGAAAATTCTGTTGGTTCTGATAATCAGTTTCCAGTTCTTGGGGCTAGGGGTGGACATTGCGGGGAGATTGTCGAGTGGAACGTGATTCCTCTGAAGGTTGTGGCGCCTGCTTCTTCCACTGATGTTTGCTGTTAACCATTTTTTATATGTATTTGATGTTTGTACCACATTGAGTTCTCCAAAAACAATTGTTTGGTTGTCTCTGTCATTGTTTCTTGTTGTTTCTTTACTGTGTATTTCCATTTCTCCATTCGGAAGACCTGGTATTTGGTAATTGAGGAATAAAGCATGGAGGGGATGAGGCTATTCTTTCAATGGTGGTTTGCCTTTTGATAATGTCCTGCGGAGTTCTTGCTAATTGGGATCATCACTCTTGTGATAGCTTCTTCATTGTGCTATCAAAACTACATATGGGAAATTAGATGAGCATTTTGTTTACCCTTTTATTCTGGGTCTTAGTTAATTATCAAACCCAACAGTTTTCTTGATTCATTTGGTAGGTGAACATGAAAAAGCTCAAACCCGATAGTTATCTAGATTCATTTGGCAGGTGACTATGAAAAAGGTCAATTGAATATCGGTAAAACTACTTCATTTATGATAATTATCCATAGCTGATTAAACTGAATTTTTCTCTCTTTTTTTTTGCTAGTGGTGGTTAGCTCATGCGGTAGACAGGGGCAGAGCCAGGATTTTAGAGAAGGGGATCAAAATCTACCAACTACCAAATACCCAATATAGGCTGGGGCAAAAAAAGAAAAGAAAAGGGTGGTCAATTAGCAATTTTTTGGTGTGTATTAGTAATATTCCTATACAAATTTTTGGTTCAGGGTGGTCAATTGACCACTGTTGTATTCACCTCCCTCCACCCCTGGCGGTAGAGCTCTTGGATGTCCTACACTGCATCTTAGAATTGAGTCTCATTCCCCCTCCCCATGTAATAGATTATGAATGATGAATGAAAAAAAAAACTGAATTTTTGCGAAGTATCCTATCAAATGAAATTTGCAAAATATGAACGGGTCTAATAGTCAAAGGCCATAAATGAGCGGATTCTCGCTAAGGTTGAACAAATCGGAGGTGAAAAAAATTACTCTCGGAAAGTTAGACAAGTAATTTAATTTTCCATTCTCCTTATTAATAATTTTCAAAGCTAAGTAATAATTTGCAAGTGGTGGCTAGCTCATGCGGTAAGGCTCTTGGATACCTTACACTGCATCCCGGGATTGAGTCTCATTCCTTCCTCCCTATGTAATAGATTAGGAATGCCGAATGAAAAAAAAAAAAAAAAAAAAAGAAGCAGCTAAGTAACAATTTGGAATTTCAATAAAAACATTTACCTTTTGAATCTTGATTGTCTGCAGTTTGCCGGGAACCTACATGTGGTGCAGTTCGTTATTTTCTGGCCACTTGCCGAACCTAGTTCTAAAATTGGTTCTATTCGTATTGAAAATTTCAGCGCAATGCGTAATTTTTCTTGAAAATCATGTTGATCGGACACCAATTAATATGTGATCGGAATAAAAGCAATAACTCATTGCAAGTTCCAATCCAGTGTGTGTAGAACCTAATTTTAATGTATTTTAGTATTCTTTTCACATATTAATTCGCATCCAACTAATGTGATTTTAAACCACAATTATGCGTTCCGACGAGATCTACAATATGAATGAGATCAATTTTGGAATTAGATCGGGAAAGTGGCCAAAAAATAACGAATTGCACCCAAGCAGTTTCTCGGCAAACTGCTGGCCATCTGAATTCTTATGTTTATATGCGTGTTTGCAACAGTTATCGATACAGATTCTAACTTCATATTCTCCTGAAGATTTTTTATTTTATATTTTAGCAGAAGCAGATATACATGTTTATTGTAGTTGTTGGATTATGATTAAGCCATGGTAAAAACAGGTACTGTTTACTGCAAAAAAAAAAAAAGGATGGAAAATCAATTTTCAGAGTACGTAGAATCTAAAATTTGATCTGAACAAAACAACTTAAAACCCAACTTTTCTAGAAGTAGATTTTCTTTCATATTTCAACTTGTAGTAATGCGTAAATTCTTATAATCTGTAGAGAAGATTTTTGATAAACATTAATAGCTTTTCAATCTAAAATTTCAAAATCTGCTCTTCCAAGTTTTTCGTAAACACCTACTACAATACTACTATTCTTCATATTTAGAAATACAAGGAAGGATATATATATATATATTTTTTTTTTTTTTTTTTTTGGTCAACAAGTAAGATTATACTCCATCCGTCCCTTTCAACAAGTAAGATTATACTCCATCCGTCCCTTTTATAGTGTATACATTTCCATTTTGGGATGTTCCTTAATAAGTGTGTGTTTTGAAAAGTTAGTGGGTACATTTCCTATTTTGCCCTTAAAAGTAGATTCATTTTTAAAAAGTTAGTGGGTATTATTATATTGATAATGGTAAGTAATGGAAAGTAGATGTAAAAGTTGATGTGAGAGAAAAATAGTTGGAATTACGAGGTAACACACTTAAAAAGGGACAGAGGGAGTATCAATGAAGCTCAGCAACCCTTACATAATGAAGTTTATTACAAATATATTGGACAAAGCCAAACTAATCATCTAACTAATTCAAAATGAGAAAAAAAAAAGTTGTCGATGTTTTTCACCCCACCTTAGACTTACGCGCACATTCTATCAAAACCATACTATATTAAAGTAGCAGTCTTAAAAGAAAAAAAAAATCTAGCCAATTACAAAAGACAACAAGTCCCTAGACGACCAGATGGACTCCAACCAAGTACGATCATATCAATAAAGTTAAAAAGCTACATAAATGACGATCCACCACGAGTTGCCTTGCCAAAGACACCATCATGTATGGTTAGAGAATTGTTGGAACAAATATCATGGTGCACGTGGATTAAAATTGGGGTGTCTACATATATATGAACCCATTTTTTTTCACGGGACATATGAACCTCAGGCTTCAATTAATTGATGCATTTTATTTCAATTGTTCGTTTACGAGTTGCAGATTTTTATGTCAGAGGTTGAGGTTCAATGTACAACGGAGAGATATAGCATGGCCATAAACGTTATGTACCAGGTAGATTAATCAACGAAAAGGCTGCTAGTATTAAAATGCAACAACAACATTCAAGGGACTTGTGGTTGGAGACTCCGGGCAACACGCAAGGAGGGGGAAGAAGAGTGGAAAATCATAACATACGCAGGACTGCACTTATGTATGGGCATAAGCATTACACCAAACCATCGACAGTTGACAGCATGGTACATTTCAAGTCTTATCGTAAATGTTGTGAGGGAGGACCCTAGCCTGAAAAGCAAGGTTCTCCAAGCATTAGTAAAAGATTTAGCTCACGGTTATAAACCATCTTATGACAAAACATGGCTTGGGAAGCAATTTGTTATAAAAACAATATTAAGTGACTAAGATAAATCATACGAGCAACTACCGAGGTATCTAGTCGCAATAAAAACATATAACCCAGGCAGCAAAGTACATCTCAACACGGTGCCTTTACTTATACAAGGAAGTGTTATCTTTGACCAAGTTTTTTGGGCCTTCGCACCAGCCATTGAAGCATTTCGACACTGCCGCCCAGTGCCATGCGTTGATGGCACATTCCTAATTGGCAAATACAAGGGTGTGATGCTCGTTGCGCTGACTTAGGATGCGAAGAATCAAATTGTTCCTATTGCCTTTCCCGTGGTCGATCGCGAGACCAAGGAAAGTTGGGGATGGTTCCTCAATTGTCTATGACGCAACGTCACAGATCGTGCCGGGTTATGCCTCATTTCGGATAGGCATGCGGGCCTAATCAGGTTTGCGAAAGATGAACCAAGTTGGCGACCGCTGCTTTACACCCAACTTTGTTTATTTAGTAGGCTTGCCCGAAGCGTAGGGCTAAGTCGGTGTTAGCATAGTAACCGGAAGTACCGGGTCGAATCCACAGGGACCGAACGTACCGAGCGTGAAATTTGTCTTGCGCGTGATGGTTTTTAGCTTTGAAGCGGCAAACTTTGACTTGTGATTTGGGGTGAAATTTGCTCGACTTCGAGAACGACTTGGAATTGATTTAAAACTAAATTAATCTAAGGCTAAGTCTAGGGGATTTCAACGCCCATGACTCGGGTCGATTCATTCTCCTCTGCGATAACCGGCTCGGGGATGTCGTTAAACATCTCTGAACAGAAGATTTGATACTTAAACTCATTTAAACTAGAAATGGTGTTTAGCAAAGACTAGGAATTTTCGAATCATTTGGCAAACGGCCGAGTTGACATCGCCCTAAGCATCACACGTGCCAAGTGGATAAACCCTTGTCTATGTGTGATCAAAGAGGTTAACAAACCTGGTCTTTAGTACGTAAAATTTCTTCCTAACTCTTTGCTAAACAAACGATGTGTACAACTTGGCGAGAAGAGCGAATCAACCGGAGTCACGGGGTGTTAATCGCCCCATGACCAAGCCTACGTAAACTACTCGGTCATTATACTAAAGAACATGACTATTTTGATAAAGCGAATAAAGAAAATGACAAATGAAACTAAAAACTGATTTTATATGTCAATCCTAAGCTTGCCTACAACAATAGAACTTGAGAAATTAACAAACAACCAAGCTTTGCATGTGATTCCAAAGGAAAAGACTTGGAGAGGAGAGACAAGATTTTAACACAACAACCAAAATAAACTAGATTTATGTGGAGAACTAATTAGTAGCAACAACATTAAACCTTGGGAAATTAAACAAACAACCAACCTTACATGAGTTCTTGAAGGAAATTGAGAGCTAAAGCTATGGAGGATTTTTTACTAAAAGTAGAAATAAACTAAAGGAAGATGAAGGAGAGAGATAGAGATAAGAGAGTACATATACAAAGGACCATCTCTCTCCTCAAAAACATCCTAAAAATATCCAAAAAGGTGAATCTTCCACAAATGGAAAGAATTAAAGTAGCAACAAGTGGCCCAGAAGGTTTTTGGATCGATCCAAATAAATCTGGATCGATCCAAAACTGCATGTTCCTCCACTAAAATAATTTGGATCGATCCAAACTTTTCTGGATCTATCCAAATCCATTTCGGGCAGATTTTTGAACCAACTTCGCGGGCACGCCCCGGTTTCGTCTGAACTCAAAATGCGGCGATTCTTGAACCATTGGAAAGCTCTATGAGTCTACTTTCAAACCCAATTGATCTCATCTTCATGGCCTTTGTATCTTGAGAGAAATGAGCCTTTTCCTATCTATGTGTCGGATTTCCTCGAGGCTCATAGCTCTAGATCTCTTGTTCCTTTGTTCCGAGTCTTCCTTGCACCTTCCAAAGCTCATTGAATTGACTTCTAAGCTTCGTTGATTGTCCTCCACAGCGTTGATGGACTTTGGGTACTTCCGGATATAACCGGGAGGGCAAGCCTTTGGAAACGGATTTAGCCCTCTGGCTTAATCGAGTGTCCTTTGAACTTCCCGAATATGTACAATATTAGGGGCTCATCAACCGTCGTACGCATATCACCGTTATTGCGCCCGACACATACGTGCCAACTTCGTTAGGAGACACGGTCAAGTTGCAGGGAGGCAAGTTTTCTGTGCAGCAAAGGAAATCCAGCTACGGAAATTTGAGAGAGAATTGAACAAAACAAAAAGGTTTGTAGTAGCCAATGGCCTTGACAAAGGCAAGGAAAAAGTGTATAAAGATCGTATGAATATACCATTAGACAGGTGGTCATTCGTGCATGATGGAGGGATGCGCTACTGATCGTTAACCACAAACGTGATCGAGAGCTTCAATGGCGTCCTTAAAGATGCCCGCCACCTCCCAATAATGGCAACAGTTATGATGACGTTCTTTAAGTCCATTGGATATTTCAATGATAAGGCTAGGAAAGCATCAGCGAGAATGGAAGCTGGGCATGTTTATAGTGCGTTTATAATGACAAGTACAATGCATGGAGACTAAAGGCAAAACAACACCATGTCATTGAGTTTGACAGAGCAGCATGTGTCTACCGGGTCTGGACGCCGGTCAATCCAACCAGCCCATATAAAGGAAATCACGTGCATGTAATACGCTTGAATGATCGGACGTGCACTTGCAACAAGCTGCAACAGTGGAAGATGCCATGCTCACACGTGATTGCGGCATGCGACTACCACAACATAAACCCACTTCAGTACTTTAGTGACTATTGGAAGGTTAAGTCAAACATTGACATCTACACAACACTACCATTTGAACCTATTCATGACGAATCTTCCTGGCCAGATTACTTTGGCAAAAAAAATTACTGCATCTACAGGTCTACGGTAGACACGCCCAAACCACCTAAGCCTATTTTCCCTCAACTTCTCCTCTATAGGAGCTACACCTACCATCTCACGAACCGTTTCATTTCGTAGTGGAATAAAAAATAGTAGTGTAACAAGAAAAAAAATTCCAACAGAAAGCGCGATTAATAATTGCTCTACATATAACCTTAGTGCGATCGATAATTGTGTTTATAACGGACATATTCCGTAAGGTTGCAGTGGAATAAATATAGTTGGTTGGCACTTATGCAAGCCTATAGCCTGATCTGTAATTGCGCTTTATGAATGCTATATAAACACCCCTGCCCTGCCCATTCAGTTTCCTTCTTCAACAATGAGGAAAATTTCTTTTATTTGTTTATCTCCTACTTTTCTCGGAAGGCGGTGTTTTTATAAATATGGGTGTTTGCCATAAAAATTTGGGAACTGGTTTATAGGTAGGACATGTGGATCCTAAAGACCCAACTTTCAGGGGAGCAACTAAGATCAAGGTACCGGGACTAGCTTATAGGGTGAAACACGCCCTATAAGCGGTAGACATCCGGTTGAGTGACGCCACTGCTCTGTCAAACGAAGAAGTTGGATCCATATGAGGCAAGTTGGACGACTGGGCATACTCGGAGGGTATTATGATTTCACTAATATCTTCCCCTATGAGTTCACATGAGTCTGTCAACTTTTAACTACAGCCGTGTAGTTCCGATGCGGCAATCTTGAGGCTGCGAATGACACGTGATTATAAAGATGGACATTCAAAACTATATGCAAAGGTAAAATTACTCGTTTCAAGTGTACAAAAAAATTTATTAACCGCAATTTGTAGCTAAATTACGGTTAACAATTTAAAAAAAAATTACTTATAAAGCGAAATTTATAAATGCTCTTTTTGTGTACACATCACCGTGCCAACATGGCACACACGTGGCAATGTGTGGTAGACACAGGGCCGGCCCAAAGGTTTGGAGTGCCTAAGGGCTAGTCTAAAAATTGTGCCCTAAGAGTACAACACTTAAATAATTTTGGAGAAGGTTAATTCAACTTTGAAAAGCTTACGGCCCGTTTGGATGGCGGAGATGATTTTGGGTGGATTTGTAATGAGGGTGGGCCCATCTCCTAAGGAGGGTGGATTTGTATATGAGGTGTTTGGATGGTATTTTGAGAAGGGGGATTTGGAAGGTGGATTTGATAGGATATGAGGGCAAATGACTTAATTGGCCCCTTTAATTATTTTAATGAACAAAATGGATTAATTTAATTATAATTATATTAAATACATAATAATTTCAAAAAATACATAAAAATATTTAAACCAATTTTGATTAATAAAAAAATATTCCGGAAAAAAAATTAATTAAAAAGTAATTTTTTTTTAATTAACAAAAGACATTTTGTTATTTGTTATTTAATTTTTTATCAAGGTTGAATGGAGAGTAGATGGTGGTTGAATGGTGAATTGTTGGTGGATTGGTAGATACGTATTTGATTGAATGGTGGGTTTGTGTTTGAATGTTTGATAAAAAATTTCCTATAAATCCCAAACAAAGTCATTTAGTTTTACAAGCTATTCTTGAATAAAAAAAAAATCTAATATTTCTTTTTTTCCAAAATTTGAATGGCACGCCGGGCTTGGAGCGATGTGGAGGAGGAAACTTTGCTCCAATATCTTACGAGCCTTGTAGATGAGGGTGTTTGGCAAAGTAAATTTTGGATTTCGTTTAGCCTATTTTGAAGTCTTGAAAAATCGGATGCAAGCTTTGTTCCCTGAAACTGGTATCCATAAAATTCATTTTGAACGCAAAATTACGGTTTGGAAGCGAGAATTTTCCTATATCAATGAGTTGCGTCAAATTGAGGGGATTGGATGGGATGAAAATGAAAACAAATTGGTGGTAGAAGACGTTGATTGGAATGAATTTGTCCAAGTAAGAAATTTTCAAATTGAAGGTAAATATTTTTCCTAACTCTTATTTAATTTAAGTTTGATATTTCCTTTTCATTTTTTTAATGTAGGGTCATCCACAATTGCCAAACTAGAATGGAAAACGATTTCCCAATTACAATCGATGGCGATATTTCCTTTTCTTTTAGCCCGTGTCTTGCTTTGAAGTCTTGTCATGTATCTCAAATAAATTGTCCTATTTATTTGAGAATTCATGTTCATCTTAGTAATAAAGTTTGCATCTCAAATGGTTCAACTTCCATAATGTTGAAAATCTAGAAAAAGTGCCAACAAAATACAAGCCATAAAACCTAACAAGAAAATTACAACGAATGAGATTTTTCCGTCACTTGCGGATGTGGAACCACCGTCACTTCTTTAGGCCGATTGCATGCCTTTGATCCGAAAACTCTCCACATGAAAATTTAGCAAAGCTATTTCGGCCTCGTCCATTGTGTTGTACCTTTTCTTGAAACTCCCCGGGAATCCATTGACCTGGAGTTCAGCTTCCTCCCAATTGTCGTAGATGCCGGGTTGATGTCCAACAAACACCACCCAATACGACTCTCTTTGTGGACCTGCCATCCTATAAGCTATTTGAAAAATAACCACTTATCACATTAACAAATAGTAGTATATTGCATACATTAAGTTGACTCAGATTTTGAATGGCATTGGCACACATTGCACAACTCGAACAACAAATTATGTTGCCAAATGGTTATTCAACCATTGACCATCATAATTTGTATTCGAAGATGAGTGGTTTGCCTTATTTTTGAAATATCATCATAGCCGTTAACAAAGAGATTACACTTAGTAATCATATCAACAATGGCAACAATATTTGCCAACTAAGCATCATGGGGAAGCTACCAAGCATGAAACAACAACTTCCATCCTAATGCATGTAATAATATTATTTGCAGTTTTCTGAGTTTGATTGCAATTTCGATTGCCAATAAGGCAACTAAATTTCAGCCGCGCGCACACACACTTGGCTCAGGAAGTCATCATAGCCAACCCGGGTGCAATTCCATCATCCAAACAACCATAACAAGTGACAACAAAAGGCAGTGAAATTGTCCAACAAAAGTGGTTGACTGATGCCCTGAAAACTGCAGTAGCAACTTCCCAGAAAACTGCAGTAGAATCTTAAAAAAGATTATAGTACCAACTGCCCAGAATTAAGCAACCAAATATCCCACAAAACTGCAGTACCAACTACACAGAAAACTGCAGTAGCAACTGCCCAGAAAACTGCATCCAAATATCACAAAAAACTGCACTAACAGTAGCCTAGAAAAGTGCAACCAAATATCACAAAAAACTGCAGTAGCTATTGCCCAGAAAACTGCAAGCATGTATCCCAACAAATGGCTTAGGAACTCATCATTGCCAACTAATCATTGACAACCCATATAGGTCCAACACTGCACATGTGCCTCTTAGGCTCAGGAAAAAAATGACAACTACATTGCATTAAGAGAAGTCCAAAAAAGTAATGTAAGGGCACCAAATATCAATATCATAGCCAGAAAACACGTGCCTCTTTTGCTCAGGTTTTTGACATCATAGCCATTTCAACCATAGATATGCAGAAAAACCCAACAAAAGTCAACAATTTCACATTGATTCATAGCTAAATAACCCAACAAAACTGCATGCAACTGCCTAGAAAATATAACTACCAAGTCCAGAAAACTGCAATTCAAGTGTCCACAACAGTCAACTACAAAATGGCCACTAAACAGCCATGCAACTGCCAAGAAAAGTGCAACCAAGTATCCCAAAAAACTCCACTACCAAGTGTCCAAAAAAACTCCACATAACTGCAGCAGAAAAACCCAACAAAACTGCATACTACTGTCATTTCTATCAACCAACATAAACCCAGATTGCAACTAAAACATGCCCTGTCAGGTATAATAAATTTTTGCATCTAACTGCCCAAAAACAAACAGCCACATAACCAAACAAAACAGCTAAACAGGCTGCCATGGGGCTCAGCACACCAATACCATCATTTGTGCTACTTTTGACTGCATGAAATTTGCCCCGCCAAGGCAACTACATATAAGCAAAATTAAATTTAGAGCATTTGCATCATAGCCCAATTATCTCATGTTCAATGATGGGCAGTGAAAGGGCATGTGTTAGTTGAAATCTAGGGTTAATTTTGTTGCATGCTTGGGCAACTACTAGCAATAGTAAATACTGCTGCAACAGCTACCATCACACACACACACACACACACACACACACACACACACACATTTTTTAGCTCAGATACACATCATTGCCATCAACGATCTTGTCCAAAATTGCCCTAATTTCATCATAGATGAATAACTTGAAACATGATAACTTTACATGATTACCACAACACATAACAAATACATCATAGTTTGCCCTAATTTTGTCATTGACTTCGCCCTAATTCCAAAAAGGGACACACATTAAAGCAAAATTAAAGTTTTCAGGGTAGTTTTAAAGCCCTAGTATAGTCATCCAACAACCTATTTAGTTGTCATTAAGGCCAAAATATAATTGTTTGTTATAAACCACAACACTATGTGGTTTTTGGACCAAGCTTCCCTTTCAACAAGACCTCCACCCAATGTTGTCTGTATTGTTCCGGTATGCTATAGAATTCATCCACCTTTTCCTCCGTCGCCAAAATCATGCTATTGGCGGTAAACCTATCCTCCATTTCTAGCTCAAGCTTCATTAGCTCGGCAAAGACCCCATTTCTTTTATCCGAGAGTCTTTGCTCATACCCTACGGCAGTGACAAGCTTCTCCATCACGTCTTTGCTCTCAGCCATGTAACTCCCGAAAGCCTCATTAAGTGCCGCTTGTTTTGCATCGGCCTTTGACATCTTCTTTGCCTTCTTGGCTGGGGGATTGAACGCCGAAGTGTTGACATTGGCATTGCTTGTGGGAGTGCTCGGATTGGCGGTTGGCGTACCACCTCCAAGGTCTGGGAAACTTTGATTGACATGCACATAATCACCATTAGGATATCTTGGCGTATAGCATTCAGTGTTGCCAATGCTTATGTCATCAAGATCGAGATCCTCAACAACAATCTCCGGCGGATCCTCAGCCAATTCACCCGTAGCCCTATCCTTCCCAAACAATATTTGCCAACTTTCGTACATGGGGAAAGACTTGTCATTCATCCTTTTTGCTTTGGGATGGAACCGCAAGTACAAATTGGAAGCCATACATATAAATTATAGTTGACAACAAGAATGTGGTTAGGAAAAAATGAAATGGTTTTGCAAATTCACCTTCTCATATTCCTCCCACACATTCATATCATCCACTTCAACAGAATGTGTGCCATAGTTGAACGAAAACCCACTTATACGATTCAAGTCCGCAATCACACCATATTTCTCCTTCCAATTTTTGGCTTTGGACTCGATGTTCGGTTGAGCTTTTATAGCTGTCCCGGGTAACATCTTTTGCAAGGCTTTCTCCATGGCGCCAAAAAAGCCTGACTTGAAGCCGTTTTCGGCTCTCCACTTCGACCCATCACCAAACTCCTCCATCATGCATGCAAGTAGGGCTTCCTCTTCTTTAAGAGTCCAAAGCCTACGAGCTTGTTTTTCTTTCCCATTTGCCCTTGATCGCTTGGATTGTGATTCTTGTTGACTATCCATTGCGTTTGCTATGAACAAGTCAAAGATAATCACAATTTCAACCAAAGACATGTCACACTTATGCAATGTCGGAATAAATATTCAAATAGAAAGTCATATAAATCCATACAATACGTTAATACATTAAATACGAACGAAACCGACGGAATTACAAAACAAATTGTTCAAAATGTCTACTTAATGAGATTACAATACAAAATAACATCTCATACTCCCTGTGAGGACTATTCACTAGTCAATGGTTGTACATTTGGTCGGCCAAGTTATCCCTCATTTCAGTCCATTGGGTGGTTGGCTCGATGGTTGTAATGTACTCATCCGGTGGGATATTGTGCAAGTTATCTTGCTCCCATTGCGTGTACTCAAGTTCAACCGGATCCACTGCCATTTCTTGCTTGACAAGGTTATGGAGAAGGCAACATGGAGTGACTATGCGGCATTGAGTCTAATGGGGTAGTAAGAGCAGGATCTCAAGATTCCAAACCTCATCTTCAATACCCCAAAAACTCTCTCTATTACATTTCTTGTCGACGAGTGTTTCATGTTGAAGTACTCTTCCCGACTTTGGGGCATGTGTCCTTGCCTCCAAATGTTAATGTGGTATCGTTGACCCCTATACGGTACTAATAATCCCGGCCCATTAGTGTAACCAGCATCGACGAGGTAGTAACGCCCTACAAATTTCATTTTAATGCCTATGCGAGTCAGTGCACAAAATTGTTACGGTAAGTAATGTAATGGAAAGTTTTTAAAGTGTCGTACCCTATGGAATTTTCAACCCATGAGGCCTCATCAACGCGTTGCGTAGCACTCTCGAGTCAGTGGCGGACCCTTCCCAACCGGACAACGCATATATGAATTGTAAGCGTCGACTACAAACTCCTAAGACATTTATCATGTAGTCACCCTTTCTTGACCTATAGCGTGCCTTGTCCTCAGTTGGGGGGAGGACAGGTATGAAGGTCCCGTCTAAAGCCCGCAGACAATTCTGGTTATGAGAGGAGACACACATTTTAGTACGCACATGTTTTAAATAATGAAGAAAATTGCATAATATGTTGTTAATGTAATTAGGAAGGTCAATTTACCTCAAACCACTTCCACCTAGGATCCGGTTTATTAGCAGGAACTGGTTGGGGATGATGCCACAATAAATTGTAAAGTCTCAAAACCGCCAATAGAACGGAATTGAAATGCCTACTAATTGTTTCCCCGGACCTCAGAAATTGAAACTTGGTAGGTGTATTCTTATTATGGTGGGCAACGATCCACAGAAATATAGCAACTTTCTCCACAGCTGTGACATTCCTCGAGTTCTGTAGGCCTCTTTCCTCTAACAAAAGTACCAACCTCATGAATGTATGCCTATTAACCCTCAATAGGTTGTGGCATTCAGTGTCACTATTACCTACTACCCTATGCAGTGCGTCTATTTGGGGTTGGTAAACATTTGGATCCATACGAATTGGCCTTCGTCGAAAGTGTTCGGCAATCAAGTCCATAACTAACATGTAAAGCATGAGAGTAGTATTCACTACTCTCATGAAACATACGGCTGCTACCAAAGCCTTTGTCTTTAACTTCTTCCTTCATTCACGTTTTGTTAGTCTTGCCATCTGTTTTCAAATAACTCATCTTAAGAAATTAGGCCGACCTCTCAACAATATCAAAAGTAGGAAAGCTTTGAAATACTATAGAAATTAGGGCAAACTTAACAAATGTCATCAATTATGGTAAATAAATGACCAACAAAACTAGGGTAAAACTAGGGCAACCATCCATCTCAAAATTAGGGTAAACTAGGTCAAAGATAACTGTCAAAATTAGGGCAGAATTAGGGCTACCATCAATCTACAAATTAGGGCAAAATCGAAATACCATGGAAACCAACATTCAATCAGAGATTTGGGCAAAGTAGAATTGCCATGGAAACCAGGTTCAATATCAGAAATTATGGCCAAAACGAAATAGCATGTTCAACACAATTTCAATCTCACAAACCCAAATTCAATAGCAAAGTGAAAACCCAGATTTTGAACCCCGAATCTGAAGAACCCAGATTTCAATATCACAGATACGAAATCAAAATCGCAAGGAAATCCATATGAACTGTTAGAAATTAGGGCAAATGGATACGAAAATTGAAAACCCATGGAAACCAAGATTTCGTGTCAAAATCATCAGAAAAAATCAACAATGAACATGTACAAGAGTTTGTCGTATACCTCACATTGACAACGACAACGATCGAAACAGTTCGAGGTCGAGTAGAGCAGCAATGGAGTTGCAGTGTTCGAAAACGGCGACCTCCTCTCTTTTATGCTTTTCCAAAACACGAGAAACCCTACTGATCAGATCGAGGTATATGCGATTTGGAGGGTGGATTTGGAGGGGTAGAATCGTACCAAAATCGCCCGGATTTGTCAACGATAGGGGTCGGGTTGTCGTTCGCAAATCACCCCTGAGATGGATTTGTAGTCCAAACTGTGAACAAGTCGGGGGGGGGGAAGAAATGCATACCAAACGCCAGATTAAGAGGTGGGACCAGGATAACAAATCAGGGGCTTGGCATATCCGGGTGCAAATCCATCATCCAAACAGGCCCTTAATTCTTCCATTTAGTCGGAGTGGTTCTGTTGACTATCGTTCTGATCGAGTGTCAGAGCGAATCGGAGAAGTGACCTGGTGGACGGACATGAATGGGTCAGCAGTTCAATTGGAGTCGAACGGTGATGTAATAATTACTCCATAAAAATAATAAAAAATAGAGGTAAAAAAGAAGAGCAAAGTTAAAAATTCCTCTTTTTCTGATATAAAATGCTTCATGAAAAATATTGACTTGTACAAAATGATTCAAAAGATTTTGGAGAAGGCTAATTTGTATTGTCAAAAAGACAGCTTAGTATTGTATGTATAAAAAAAGAAAAGAAAAAAACATCACTAAGTGTTCGTGTGCGCTAATCCCACATGGGAAACTAGGAAAAGAATGCACTTACACAAGCAAATGTTTCCTTGTCTGCATTCCGTGTTGTGGAGAAGATCATTTGGCTGCAGTGATTATAGCTAGCAAGATCTCATTTTGGGTCTTTTTACTTTAGATCACATTGGGCCTTTTTATTTGTCTCTTTGGGCTAGAAACTAAATTTTCTTGGAGTGTCTCTAATTTTGGGAGTTTTGTGAATGCCCTAGGGCCGGCCCTGGTTTGCCAGATGGACTTTTATTATAATAACACAATCTATTATCGCTCTATTATGCAAAGAGCAATATAATTGCGCTAAAGAATATCTTTATATATAGATTGAAAACGTACTCCACCAAATAGTTTTGCTGTTTTGAAAGGGAAAGTACTTCGCCGGGAAATTCGTTTTGCCCCTTAGATTTCTTTTTTGTTGGAACGGAGTCAACGGACCTCGCTCCGCGTGTGCAGAAATGTCCAACACTGCAGAGGACTGTAAAGGGTCTCCTCGCACCTTAGGAGAACCCTGGCCCCAGTTCAACGACGGCTTAATCTACCGTGACACCGTTAAAACTTCCGACTCCGGTTCTCTCTCTCTCTCTCTCTCTCTCTCCATTACACTTGCGTATGTGGACTCGCATTGTATATGTATCCACGTTCTACACACACACACACATATACGTATGCATTTCGGCATTCCAAGCGTAGTTAGAATTTCTATTACACAGGTTTGACGCTGATCGATTTTTACTCCAGCAAGCACTTAAATTCGGCTCCGTTGCAGGGGTGAGCATGCAGTTTCTGTTTAGTTGCCTTTAACCAACAAAAAACAAAAACAAAAAAGCAAGCTAATTTCGCAGATTTCTTTTTGATTTTTTTAAATTCCTTTGTTGTGTGGGAGTTGATAATTGAGCAGTTGGTTGCAGAGAATTCGCAATGGACAGGTTTGTTTTTCTATCAATGTTGAAATAGCTTCAACTTTCAATAAAGTTGGTGTTCAAGTTGTTCTTAGAGTTGTTTGGTTGAGTTTTTGCAGATAAGGATTGGTGGAAGTGTTGTTACAGATCCATACACGGCTCTCAGGTATCCAATAGTTAATGTCACGATTCGGTAGTTTTGTATCTGTTTTAATTATAATAGGCTATTGATATTGTTACATTGTAGAGTTGGTTCAGAATTAAACTATCATCGAGTTCCATGGAAGGAGCCTGAGGCGCCGTATTCGCTGCAAGT
Source organism: Gaultheria prostrata (assembly GCA_036023075.1). Taxonomy (NCBI): domain Eukaryota; kingdom Viridiplantae; phylum Streptophyta; class Magnoliopsida; order Ericales; family Ericaceae; genus Gaultheria; species Gaultheria prostrata. The sequence goes on along the minus strand of JAXBDA010000394.1, from coordinate 30,294 downwards.
GCTGTTTGAAGATGATGATTTGGTAAAGGACTTCATGTTAATGTACTTGTTGTTTTGTCAGTTGAAATATCTGGTTTTGCTTTTTTTTTGTTATTATATATCTAAATTCGAATACTTATGGGATCTTTTTTTATGGGACTAATAGTGTAGGATATACAATCTCATAGGATAGATATGTATTCCCATCGGATTAATAGCGATGGCATTAATTGCACCCATGGTATTCTATATATCTCGCTTTTTAAGTCACTATATCTGATAGTTTTTTAATCGGAGCCAGGACAAAATTTTACTAGAAACTGGATATGGATCCCATTCTATCACACCCCCATGGTTTTGTATAATTGTATCATTATAGACCTGGTTGTTTAATTTGGTTGCAATAGTTTTCACCAAACACTGGAATATGGATACGTGATCACCTAGGATGTATAGTTTTATAGAGTAATCTGATGCTTGTATCTGGTAAAAAAAACCCGAACCCTATGTGCATATAGATGTGAAGTTAATCTTAGAGCTTTAGAATTTTAGATGTCTCAAACTAGCGATATGTCGTTATCAAGGTTACCAACTTTCTCCATTACATCTACCTATGTTGGCTTCTTTGGATCATTTGCTATTGTTAGATGCTGGGTTGCTGACCAAACCATATGCTTTGATTAGTTTTCTTTCATTGTGTGACATGTCATTGTTTGTTTTCTTCCCGTTAAGTATAATAGCGTGTACGCATGAGTCTTAGCTTATGGATGGGAAGTCTCACCGTCCGTCCATTTTGCCGGATTTCTGTCATACCGAGAAAATTAAACTTGTAAAAATAAAATAACACAGATAATGTAGAAAAAAATTGAGTAGCAATGCTGCCTTTCTTGATGGGATACTTCTTCTTATCGGTTAGTGTTTGAATGCATTCAGATTGCTCTAAATAAGCCTTCTGGTCTACAAGTTCTACCTGGAGGATTATTTCAGCAACGGACTGTTTTGACGCAACTCCAATGGCGAGCAAGTAAGCACAGCTCTTCATTAGCATGCCAAGAACCACATCCTGTTCCTGTTCATCGCCTGGGAAGAGGCACGTCAGGTGAGCCTGAGGATGCTGTGAATAATGCTGCGGAATTGAATATGCAGACTTGTTATTTTCCTTATAATTTTTAGCTTGACATAGTGTACATTAAAATTTGGTCTAATAGACTAAAGCCAGTTTATATGTCACTTATCCAGACGTGTGTTATAAAGAATAGTGGACTGGAGCCAAACGTATTACTACTGGCATCCATAATATCATAGTTCGAGTATTTGACGCATTCGTCATAACATAGTAATGTGGGATAAATTTGCAATAAGAATAATAAACGGGTAATGGAGGATATCAGTATGTTTCTGTGCAATATGACCCACAAGGTTGGAAGCTATTACCTTAATGTAATTATATCTTTTATGTGTAGGTATATTACTTTGTGCGAAGACAAAGGTTGCCAAAACTCGCCTTTCTACATATTTCGCTGATGGGACATTGGTTGTCAGGGATAACAGGTAAAGGAGGAAAGAATTATGGTTTACATTAGTTTATTAGTTTAACATCTACGCACAGTTGCTGCATCTACTTAAAGTGAAACCTCTAGATACTAATACTAGTCATGATTAGTTAAAATTGACAATCCACCAATCTTGTTGAAGGTAATGCATTCTGAGATTCTTAGAAACGTTTTACGTTGTTGGTTATGAAGCTGTTACATTAACATCTTGCTGTGAGACATTTCTTTTGAATTCCTTGAGACTCATTTGTTTTTGGCTGACAAATTACCATCAGTCAAGGACTGTCAGATACTTAAAGATGCTAAGATATTTTCCTTTCATCCATTCTTCTCTTATTTTTCTTGAACATCATCCATTTGTCTCCCAGTGGGACATTAGTTTGTCAGAAAAACAGAAAAAGTTGGATAGGATGGAAAAAGAGGAGACCGAAAAGACAAAGAATTGCATAAACTGCTTTAAAAATTTTTGAATGGTGCTTGCTCCCAAGCATGAAAGTACATTGGACGGGTGTCAAAAGACCACAGAAGATTTTTCGATTGCCATAAATATGATAATGGCGATAAACATTTCTGTACCAATTGAGCAAATGCCATTAGTTGAGGCGGCTTCATCCGCAACTAGGCTAAGTTACCTGGATCGGCCTGTACTTTGTCCCACAGAGAGTGGGGCTACCTTCAAAGACTTCCCGACACTGGCTAGTCTAGATAGTGTGACAATATGGTTTCCCAAAGCAGGAGGGCTGTGTATCAAACAGCTTGCTGAATACAAGAAAACGTATTAGCTCCCATGACTAGCGAGTCTAATTTTGAAGACTTCGCGATATTGGCTAGTCTTGATAGTGTGAAAATGATTTGTCCCAAAGCAGGAGGGCAAAGTGTCTTAAGCAGCTTGCTGAAGATGAAAATGTATTACCTCACATGGGTTCGAAGACTTGGTGATAATCAATCTGCTGTGGAAGTAGTCTAAAAATGTGAATGTAATTTCTCCCCAAAACCATTTGTATATCTTGAAGTGTTACAAGATCAATTTGGTATGGGAATAAGTAATGAGGTTTGAGTTACTTTCCGTGTCTCAGGCTTGTAGCCTCTAGGTCTGTGTTCACTATTACTTGGGTACCTTCTCATAATTGTGTTTTGGTCTGCTCCCTGCAGTAGTAACAAATCGATCTTTCCATGTATAGTGATTCCAGCGCAGAAATCAGCACAATGAGGAAAATTTCAAAGATTTACAGGGCAATGGTATCTGGGATACTTGATGAGGACGAGGTAACTATATTGTTGACAATCTACTTCATTTGGTCATTTTCGATTTTTTCGTTACAAATAGGCCTCTTTGATTTTTTAAATCTTGCAGCAGAATATCTAGGTTCTGCGTTTGTTTGTAATTGAAGGATTTTTTTCTGTACCTGACTATTATTTTAATTTTGATATGATTAGTTTGTTTGAGCAAGGGCAAAATGTGTGATCCTTAAAAACTTAAAAAACCAAGGGAAAAAATGCTGTTTCCTGTTATTGTGACATGCACACCTAAATCGATCAACTAGGAGTCGAAAATTTATCCATCTAAGTTGGAGTTTTTGCAGAATTCATTTCTATTCTTCATTTTCATCGAGCATCGTCTCACTTATGAAGTTTAGGCCATCATGTCTTTCTCTGACTGCATCCATGTATGTTTCCTTTGATATTCCTCTTTCAGCTTACGCTAGATGATCCTTGCTAGGGCTTCTGACTCGACTATCTTAACTGTATTTGTTGTTTGTGTGAGAAGAAAGTGTATATAGGGTGTTAACTAACCCTAACACACGTAAGTTTTATTTATATTAGGCATAAGCCATTTACAAGTTGTAATTAACCAATGTGGGACAAAACATATTCTAACACTCCCCCTCAAGCTGGAGAATAAATATCAATAAGTCCCAGCTTGTTACACAATAATTCTAACCGTGGCTTAAACCGTGGTTTAGTAAACATATCAGCTAACTGAGCGCCGGTTGACACAAAGGGAGTAGCAATCACACCATCTGTCAGCTTCTCGCGAACCAAATGACAATCGACCTCAATATGCTTAGTCCGCTCGTGAAAAACTGGATTAGATGCAATGTGGATGGCTGCTTGATTATCACAAAGTAGATTCATAGGCAATAACACATTGAATCCTATCTCCTCAAGGAAAGAGCGTACCCACACAATTTCACATGTAGTATGAGCCATGGCTCGGTATTCGGCTTCTGCACTAGATCGAGCAACAACAGTCCGTTTCTTACTCTTCCAATTGACAAGATTTTCACCTACAAAGACACAATATCCTGTGGTCGATCGCTTATCAGATGGAGATCCTGCCCAATCAGAATCCGTGAATGCCTCAACATGCAAATGTCCACTTGCTCGATAAAATAGACCACGCCCTGGATGAGCCTTAAGATACTTCACAATTCTAAGAACTGCTTCCCAATGTGGAAGACGAGGTGCAGACATAAATTGACTCACCACACTAACTGCGAAGGAAATATCAGGACGTGTGATGGTAACATAGTTCAACTTACCAACCAAGCGGCGATATTGATCTGGATTAGGGAGTAACTCCCCCTGGTCAACGCATAGTTTCACATTAGGATCCATGGTGGTCTCAACAGGTTTACTTCCCAATAGTCCAGTCTCTTGCAAAATATCCAACACATACTTTCTGTGAGACAAGTTAATGCCATCCTTAGAGCGTGCCACCTCAACGCCTAAGAAATATTGTAATTTTCCCAAATCCTTGGTATAAAACTGCTGCTGTAGAAAGATTTTCAACTCATCGATACCTTTCTGATCATCACCAGTTATAATAATATCATCCACATAGACAATCAACAATACCTTTCCCCTTGCTGATGTGAGAAAAAACAGAGTGATCCGACTCACTGCGACGCATGCCAAACCTCAAAACAGCATCGCTAAACTTGCCAAACCAAGCTCTAGGAGATTGCTTAAGGCCATACAATGCTTTACGGAGGCGACATACCCGATTATGCTCCCCCTGAGCAACAAACCCTGGTGGTTGCTCCATGTAGACTTCCTCGTGAAGGTCACCGTGCAAAAAGGCATTTTTGACATCTAATTGGAAAAAGGGCCAACCAAGATTAGCAGCAAGAGAGAGAAGAATACGAACAGACCCATGCTTGGCAACATGAGAGAATGTCTCAGCATAATCAACACCATAAGTCTGAGTATAACCCTTAGTAACAAGTCGGGCTTTATAGCGCTCAACAGACCCATCTGGATGGTATTTCACAGTGAACACCCAGCGACACCCGACGGTGGTTTTGCCAGACGGAAGAGATACCAAGTCCCAAATGCCATTATGGTGAAGGGCAGACATCTCATCTTCCATAGCCTTCCTCCATTCAGAAATAGATAAGGCTTCCTGGACAGTAGTAGGAACAAAAATGGAGGAAACAGAAGTTGCAAAGGCACGAAGAGAGGGAGATAAGTGTGCATAAGAAACAGAACGAGCAATGGGATGAGAAGTGCAAGTGCGTGTACCTTTGCGAAGAGCAATAGGAAGGGAATTAGGAGAAAGTGGTGGCGCTGGCTCCGAATCAGGCAACGGCTCAAGATCTCGCGACGAGGCGGACGAGATGGGCGGAGATGGGGCTGATGGAACTTTCGGCCGACGAGTATATACCTGCAGTCTGTATTGCACGGATCCGCCATTTCAGGCGAAGTATCCGCGTGGACACGGGTGCGACGCGGGTACGGGATATGTGTCGGGTGCGGCTATTTTCAATCGGATACTTCCATTTTTGCCGATCTGATTTCAATCAGAGGAGAAGAGGAAGAAGAAGAAGACGAAGAAGAAGAAGAAGAAGAGGAGGAAATTCGAACGTACCTTGAAGAAGAGAGGCCGATCGAAGAAGCAGCAGATCAGATTGGAGAAGCTCAGTCACCGACTCAAAAGAGTATAGAGGAAGACGACGATGACTGCATATCATTGTGGTTTTCTTTTCTTTTTTCAGTCCTTTTTTCTAAGCTGTTGGATTAAAAGAAGATCGAACGGTGGTGCCCATTATTAGGGCTTATTGTAATGCTAGCTGGCTGGCTGCTGTGGTTATAAAATTAGGGTTTAATTTTGGGCTGGTTATTGGGCTTGTAAAAGTTAGTGTAATGGACTTTTTTTTTTTGTTTTGGGGCTTATGGGCTTGTACATTTGGACAATTAAAGTAGATTTCATAGTTTATTTTGGGCTTGTATTGTCATTTTATTACAAAACATATAGGCAGTGTATTTTTATTTCAAATATCTAATTTAAAAATAGGAAAAATAATTACAAAAATATTATATTTGACGTATCCCCCGCACCCGTATCCAAATTTGGATCCATATCCACGTATCCTGTGTTTTTAAACTTGGGGTGTCCGACACCAGGATTCACACCCGTACCCGATACGCGTACCCGAGTCCGAGCAACATAGCCTGCAGTGGGGGCGAAGGGGCAGGTTGAGAGGTGGGAGGAGGTGGAGATGGAACCAATGTAAGTATATAATGAGACGGATCCATGGTGGTAGAAACCGGGAAAAAAGGCAAGGACTCATTGAAGGTGACATCAGCACACACAAATTCACGTCGGAGAGACGGAGAGTAACACTTATATCCTTTCTGGGTCCGAGAGTACCCAAGAAAGACACATTTAATGGATCGGGGATCCAATTTGTCCCTCCCAGGATCAAGAGCATGAACATAACATGTGCAACCAAAAACCTTAAGAGGTAGAGAATGCAGGGGGTGACCAGGAAACAAAACTTCATATGGAATTTGACCCCCTAAGACCGTTGAGGGCATACGATTAATAAGATACCCTGCAGTAAGAACAGCATCGCTCCAAAAAGATTTAGGAACTTGGTGCTGAAATAAAAGCGCCTGGGCGACATCTAACATATGCCGCAACTTACGTTTAGCAACACCATTCTGTTGGGGTGTGCGAGAACAAGAAGATTGATGAAGAATACCATGATCATCAAGAAAAACAGATAAAATAGTACGAAAATATTCTGCAGCATTGTCAGTACGAAGAATCTGAATAGGAACATCAAACTGAGTCTTTATTTCTTGATAAAAAGATTTAAAAATGGTATACAACTCAGACCGTGCTTTCATAAGATAAACATAGGTAAGTCGGGAATAATCATCCACAAAAATGACAAAATACTGAAATCCGGAGCGTGACGGAACATGTATAGGACCCCAAATATCTAAATGAACTAAATGAAAAGGACGCGACACACGACTCTCTATTCTAGGGGAAAAAGAAACACGGTGATGCTTACTAAATTGACAGACTTCACATTGTAAATCATGGACACGACTGCAAGACGGAACTAAGCGTTTAAGGTTTGAGAAAGATGGATGACCAAGGCGGCAATGATGCTGGTATGGAGAAACAGAGGATTGGAGTGCAACAGGAGGCGGTAGCTCGCCATCAGTAAAGTAGTAGAGATCACCAAGTTCAGCACCCCCACCAATCGTCCTCCCCGTCTTGAGATCCTGAAAAACACAGTAGCCAGGAAAGAATGTGACGGAACAATTTAAGGATTTAGTAAGTTTACTGACAGACATGAGACTATGGAAAACGAGGAACATGAAAAATAGAGTCCAAAGAAAGAGATGAATTTAAAGTAACGGAACCCAAACCGGCTATGTGAGAAGTGGATCCATCAGCTAAGGTAACATGAGAAGACTGGCCAACAGGACGAGAGCCAGTCAAAATAGTGGAAGTACCAGTCATATGATCATTAGCACCAGAATCAATGATCCATGGAGAATGAGAAGCAAGGCCAGCAAAGGAAGAACCTGCCTGGGCAAAGGTAGCAGTGGAGGAAGACGATGACATGTGAGATGGCTGCATAGATGTGAGACGATGGTATTCATCCTCTGAAATGGTAACCACACGCGGAGCAGAGCTAGGCGACCCGGTGTATTGAACTCCATCATGATCATATACAGTAGCTTGATGTGCAGAAGGGCGGCCATGAAGTTGCCAACACCGATCAACTGTATGATTATTCCCCTTGCAATAAGTACAATGGCGAGGAACACGACCTCGACCACGGCCAGTAAACCCTGACTGCTGACTTGTACGCCCCGAATCACGACCTGTACCATCAGAAATACGGCCACCTTGGCCAGACTCACGACCAAAACTACCACGGGCCCCTCCTCCGGACTCGCGACCACCACTTCCAAAACCACGGGAAGGAGGGCCACTAGTAACTGAAGTAGATAAAGCAGACAGAGCAGAAGGCAATGAAGAAACAGAATCAGTATCAGATATAGAAGCCTGACGAAGGCGGCTGAACACTTCACTAAGAGAAGGTAACTCCTGACCTCCTAGCAACTGAGAGCGAATCGGATCATAAGACTTAGGCAAACCATTCAGGAAACGTGTCACATTAAGAAACTCACGCTGTCGACGCATAACCTGAATATCGGTAGAAAGAGGTTGACAAATATTGAGCTCCTCACAAACACGGCTGAACTTAGCATAATTTGTCTCCAACGAAGAGTCACCAAGGCTCAGAGAAAAATATTCTTGATACAAATCAAAAGTCCGATCCAGATTATTAACCCCAGAATATAACTCCTGAGTGCGGCGCCAAACCTGTTTAGCAGTGTCCAAAAACATCAATTGACCACTAATATCAGGCTCCATACTATTCCACAACTTAAGGCGAATTTGTGCATCCTCAATATTCCACATTGCAAGTGCAGTAGGAGGATCAGCAGCAAGAAAATCATGTTGTCTGGAGCCCAAAAAATATGTCTCAACAGATTTAGCCCAAGTAGCATAGTTCTTGCCATTTAAACGAATAGCAGTGATTGACAACATGTTAGGAGACCAGTGGTGAGAAACATCAGTAGTAGGAGAACTAGAAATAGAACTAGAACTAGAACTACTGGAAGCAAAACTCGTAGTCATCGCAAAGATTAATGGAGGAGCACAAATAACAGGTACTGAATCAATTAATAATCACTAGACAATAATTTCAAAAAAGAAATAATGAGCAACAACTACCAACTATGGAGAGAAGAGGTAGCATCACCAGCAAATACAAACGCAGTCGGCCAATCAATCACCAAATATCCAGGAGAAAAAAAAAACATGAAGAGCAGCAGCGGAAGATCAATCAACACCAAATAAATGAGAATCAGCAACCAGGAGGGTCGCCGGAGACAGACGATGGCCGGCGAGGGTCGCCGGTGTCTGGGCTATGGCCGGCGAGGGTCGCCGGTGGCTGGGTATAGCCGACGAATGCTGAAGAAGAAAGAACAGGTCCAGATCGAGTCTCTAAGACTCGAAATCACAAAGACAAGCCACAACAAAGGTCGTCGAGCCCTGTAGATGGTCCGATGATGGTCGCCTGAGTCCAACGGTGACTGACAGGTAGTTTATGATGCAAAACAAGATCGATTTGAGATTCTCCGGGTCGTAATAGGGTCGATTTGGTTCGATTAGGGTTAGGGTCTCGATTATTCACTGGTCGAAGGTGATACAGGCACTCGGTTTAGGGTTTCGAAGGTGAGGAAGGTGATGGAGGCACTCGGTTTAGGGTTTCGAAGGTGGTGGGGGTCGATTTGAAGGGTTGAGGGCTGGATGGGTGTCGGTTCAAAGGGAGAGAGGCTCTATGGGTGTCGATGTAGGTTGTAGGGCTGTTTGGTGATGGATTTTAGTGGTGGACGACGGTGGCTGGTGGTGGTTGACAGATGGTGGCTATTGTGGATCAAGACTCAGCTCTGATACCATGTTGTTTGTGTGAGAAGAAAGTGTATATAGGGTGTTAACTAACCCTAACACACGTAAGTTTTATTTATATTAGGCATAAGCCATTTACAAGTTGTAATTAACCAATGTGGGACAAAACATATTCTAACAGTATTTATTCTTTTCGGTAAATTATTGCAGTCGCTTGCTTCTCACATGTGCGATTCACTTTGTAGTTTGCTCTTTCTTGCATGAGTGCCAATACATCTCGGTATTTAGCACCCTTTATTGGCTACTCTTAGTTGAACAGAAATTCATTGCAACTTACATTGTGGCTCTGCATCACAGGTTGTCATCAAGCAGCCAATTGGATTGGTGCGGTACCCTGGGGTGGCCAATGGGCTTTATGTTGCTTGTCCTTCAGGTTTCTTTATTACGATCCTATTCTTTATTTTCTAAATATAGCCTATTCACAGTGTTCCGATTGTGACCTTTGAGTGAAATCAATCTAACTTGTTTGTTTTTCCTTTCAAAAGACACTTTCATGTTTTGTGCAAGACCTAGCTAACATTATCATCAAGTGTATGCATGATTCCTAGCTCTCACTGTAGTGTTTGACAATTCGTTTGCATATTTGTCCCTGAATCTTTATACCTTGTTTGCAGTATAGTGGTTTAGTTTTTCCCAAAAATATTGTCATGTTGTCCCACATTTTATTCTTTTCTGTATTCTGTTCAAGGGAAACCAGCTTTGAGCAAGGTTAAGGTTCTTGAGAGGAACGTGCAAGGGAACTACATGTTGGTTGAGGTACTATCAGTTTCAAATAATAAAATGTGTACCAAAATGATTCTCGCAATCACAGGGCCTAGTGCTATTTATTTTTTCAGATATTCTTAATCCAACACCTTATTAACAGATTTTTCCTGTTGGAGATCTGTACGCACAAGGTTTCTTCTTGAGTGATTAAGAATGAAAGGAGGTCTTCTGTAAGGAAACTAGGATACAACTTTGTTGTTACCTGAATTTTGACAGAGTATCTATGATGCACATATATGCTTCCTATTTCCTCCGGCTGAGTTAAGTAGGGGCAAGGAGGATCCCATGGCTTGATCCTGAGTTGGTAAGCAATTATGTGGGCATTTTTCCTCTGTCTGGCCAGTTGCTCGACGACTTGTATTTTGAGTCCTAGTATTTTGACTGTAACTTGAGCCATTTAAACTTGGCCATACACTATTGAAACCTGTCCAATGGCTACCTCTTGGCCTCCTCAGTTATGGCTCCATCCCTTGTAATATGTTAAATGTTGCTGAGCATGCTCAACCAGTAGAAATGAAATTTCCTTATTTCAACACCCTTTGGTTTGTTATTCCAGTTCCTTTACCTTTGCCAAAATGTGGGTAGACAAATTATTGGAATTGGAAACATGAACCATGTTGCCCTAAATACATTAAGAATCCCTTTCTTGCCACTTCAAGTTGGGTTTTTGGCAGTGGTAATTGAACTAATACCTTGGCAAAGTTAGTCTAGAAGCAGAAAGAGGAAAAAGTCAAAATTAGATGATATGAAACGTGGAATGCGGTGTACTACATGGGCTTTATAGTTCCTGTTTCACTCTTTATAAGTAATGGTATTCCACTCTAAATGTCTGTTGACCTAAAAGCAAGTTGAAGCAATTTGCATATTGGAACGTTAAAAAAACATCTTATGGGAATCTTATTCAATTTATGTGACTTGTTTAACAGGTTGAGATTCAATCAGGACGACCACACCAAATTCGCATTCATCTTTCTTTCATTGGGCATCCTCTGATTGGTAAACCTTAGTCCTATGGTATCTCAATTTCGAACGAGGCTTTAATGTGTCTAGTTGAGTCTACTACTTTTGGGTTGGAATGTTTTGTGCTTGTTTTTAAAAATGATCAACTTACAGTCGTAGAAATAACACAAGAAGATCTTATAGAATAGCTGAAATTTTGCTAATGATCAACTTTAGACAAATTTTGCTATCATAGCGTAACTGTTTCCTTGTACCACTATTGAATGACAATGCTTGCGACCTTGAAATGCGTTGTAACTAGGATGCCCCAAGCATAGGGTTAAGTATCGCGTAGCATCTTAACCAGTAAGACCGGATCGAATCCACAGGGACCGAACGCACATAGCATGAGTGTTGACTTGCAAATGAAGTTTTTAGCCTTGAAGCGGCAAACTGAGTTTGTGATTTGATTGGTGGAATTCTCTTAACTTCGAGAATGACTTGGAAAAAGATTAAAAGACTAATTAAACTAAGGCAAAGTCTAGGGGATTTCAACAACCACAACTGAGGCTAATCCGTTCCTCGCTCGATAACTGGCTCGGGACATCGTTAAATGCTCCCGAATGGAAGATTTAGAGCTTAAAACCAATTGACTAGAAAAGGTTTTTCACAAAGATTAGGGCTTTCCGATTCATTTGGCAAACATTTAAATTGACATCGCCCTAAGCATCACACGTGCCAAGTAGAATAAACCCTTGGCTACGTGAGATCAAAGGGATTAACAAACTCAAACTTTGGTACATAAAATAAACCCTAACTCTTTGATCAACAAGAAATGTATGCTTTTTAACGAGAAGAACGGATTAAACCTGAGTCATGGACTGTTAGTCACCCCATGACCAAGCCTTTATAAACTACTCACAAAACATAATGAAAATCAAGACTAGAAATATAAAGGAAATAAAGAACATGATTTAACGGAAATAAACTTGATTTATAGAGAGATCTAAGTAGTAGCTACAACATTAAAGAACGAGAAATTAACGGAAAATGAAGGCTTACTAGTGTTCTTGAAGAGAGAGAAAGCTTAAAAGCTATGGAAGAAATTTACTTAGAGTAGTGCTAAACTAGGGAGGAAGAAGAAGTAGAGAGAGAGAGGGAGAGCGATATATATACACATCCAATCCTCTCTCCTCAAAAACTCCCAAAAACAAACAAATATCCTAAACTTTCCATAAGTGGAAAGTCCAAAAAGCAACTTTAAATCGTCAGAAAATGGCGTGGTATCAATACCAACTTCATAGGTATCATTACCTATCTGTCTGTATTTTTTGGGACAAAAGGTACCGATACCAATTTTGTGAGGTATCGATACCAATGTCCTTAGGGAAGATTTCTGCCCCAACTTTGCAGGCTCGCCCCAGCTTCGTCTGAAATCGGAATGCGGCGATTCTTGAACAGTTAAAACAAGCTGTATGAGTTTCAAACCCAATTGACCTCATCATCATGGCTTTTGTATCTTGAGAGCAATGAGCCTTTTCCTATCAGTGTGTCGAATTCACTCGAGGCTCATAGTTCTAGATTTCTTGTTCCTTTGTTCCGGGCCTTCCTTGAACCTTCCAAAGCTTCTTGAATCGACTTCTAAGCTTCGTCGATTGTCCTCCACGGCATTGCGGGACCTTGGGTACTTTCGGATACAACCTGAGATTATTTGGAGCTTTGGACACGTCCTTTTAGCTCCGATTTTCTGAAACTCATCAAAAACACAGCTCGTGCAAAATCAATCGTATAAAGGCACAAAATGCAGGTGTGTGTGATCAAAACGAGCGAGATAATCCCGGATACATACAACATTTGGAGCTTACCAGACAATAAAGAGAGATTTGTCTAAAGTTGCTCGTGAGAACAAGTTGAAATAAGAGAGATTTCAGTTTAGAGGAAATGAGGAATAGACTCGTAGAAGAAGAATCTCATGGAAGAATTTACATGTGACTTACTTAAAGAACCAGAAACAATGATGGGAAATGTTGTGTTCAAACAGCAGTCCTTCCTCTCTTCTTTGTTTTCCCTATCATCCACAGTATTCATTCGGAAATTGGTTAACATGGAATGGTCAACAACAACAACAACAACAACAACAATAACGGAACCCATCTAGTCCCCAATCATTGGGTGTATGGGCGGGGGATGGTTGAGAACAGACCTAACCTTTGGCAATATGCACAAAGTGGCTGCGCTCAGAATACCACTGAAACAGTGGCCCCCCCTAAACCTCCAAGAACGGTTAACATGGAATGGTAAAGGAGCAAATTTTTAAAAAAGAAGACTTCCCGCTTTATGGCTTGAGGTTATTCTTAAAAATTCTCTCTCCCTGTCTGTCTGGTTAAACGACATTTTTTCCCATAGGTTTAACCACAAAAAATTATTCATTGTCTCTTCTTGTGCGTGATATAATGGCTGGCTCTTTCTTCATCATATTGACATAAAAATACCTGAAACTTGTCAAGGAATAAATTGTGAAGTATAATTTAGGGTTACCATTAATTAGGGTTTCATTGTTAGGGTTTCCGTTAAATTGTTATTTATCTTTTATGTTAAGGGTAACTTAGTCCTTTTATGTTATTAGGGTTTCGCTAAGGTTTCGTTATTTATCTTTTATGTTTAGCGTAATTTAGTCTTTTTGTATTATTAGGGTTTCTTAGGTTTTCTATTTAAGCATTGGTTCTTCTTGTAATCAAATCATCTGATAAATGCTGTTATTTGAGAGATAGAAGAAAAGAAGTGTATAGGGTGTTAACAAACCCTAACACAAGTCACTTTTATTTATATCACTGCGTATCATATTACATGACTTAGATAGGCGATGTGGGACAAACATAAAACCACTAATATAAACTTATTCTAACACTCCCCTTCAAGCTGGAGAATAAATATCGAAAAGTCCCAGCTTGTTACACAACAACTCTAACCGTGGCTTGAGCAATGATTTGGTAAATATGTCAGCCAATTGAGCACCAGTAGACACATTTGGAGTAGCTATCACACCACCAGTCAACTTCTCACGCACTAGATGACAATCAACCTCAATATGCTTAGTCTTCTCGTGAAATACTGGATTGGAGGCAATGTGAATAGCCGCTTGATTATCACAATATAGTGGCATGGGCAATTGCACACTAAATCCTATCTCCTCAAGAAATGATCGTAACCACACAACCTCGCATGTTGTGTGTGCCATTGCTCTATACTCTGCTTCTGCACTAGGGTTGGCTACCACTGTCTGCTTCTTACTCTTCCAATTGACAAGATTTCCACCAAGAAAAACACAATATCCGGTAGTGGACCTCCTATCAGACGGTCCTCCTGCCCTATCAGAATCAGTGAACGCCTCATCATGTAAATGTCCACTGGCTTGATACAACAAACCCCGTCCTAGATGTAGCTTGAGATACTTCACAATTCTGAGGACAGCTTCCCAATGTGGATGACGAGGAGCTGACATAAACCGACTTACCAAACTAATTGCAAACGAGATATCCGGTCGTGTAATTGTGAGATAATTTAACTCACCAACCAACCGGCGATACTGATTAGGATTGCGAAGCAGCTCCCCCTGATCCACACATAGTTTGACATTGGGATCCATCGGGGTCTCAACAGGTCTAGCTCCCAACAAACCCGTATCTTCAAGGATATCCAGTACATACTTCCTTTGTGATAAGCTAATACCTTCTTTGGACCGGGCCACTTCAATACCTAAAAAGTACCAACTTCAATACCTAAAAAGTACCGAAGTTTTCCCAAATCCTTAGTATGGAATTGCTGATGTAAGAAGGTCTTTAGCTCATCAATACCTCGCTGGTCATCGCCTGTAATGATAATGTCATCCACATATACAATCAACAATACTTTTCCTCGATCAGAAGTGAAGGAAAACACAGAATGGTCAGTCTGACTACAATGCATGCCAAATCTCAAAACGGCATTACTAAACTTGCCAAACCAGGCCCTAGGAGACTGCTTGAGGCCATAAAAAGCTTTGCAAAACCGACATACCTCATTACGCTCCCCCTGAGCAACTAACCCAGGTGGTTGCTCCATGTAAACCTCCTCATGAAGATCCCCATGGAGAAAGGCATTTTTGACATCCAGCTGAAACAACGGCCAACCAAGATTCGCAGCTAAAGAAATAAGAATGCGAACAGAACCAAGTTTCGTAGCAGGAGAACGTCTCGGAATAATCAACACCATAAGTGTGGGTGTAGCCTTTGGCAACAAGGCGGGCCTTATAGCGCTCAACAGTGCCATCAAGAAGATACTTGATAGTGAATACCCAACAACAGCTAACAGTAGTCTTACCAGAAGGAAGAAGAACCAAGTCCCAAGTGCCATTATGATGAAGGGCTGACATCTCATCCTCCATAGCTTTCTGCCACTCAGATACAGATAAGGCCTCCTGAACAGACTTAGGAACAAAAACGGAAGAAATCGAAGTAGTAAAGGCACGAAGGGATGGGGACAAATGATCAAGATTGTCGGGATCTCGCAATTGAGGAGGAGACGGCGCAGTGGGCGAAGGTGGTGCTGCGGGCTGAGATAGCACCGGCTGAGGCTCTGGTTGAGGTGGTGCTGGTTTGGGAGCATACACCTGCAAAGGTTTTGGGGCATGACCAGACGGGACATCCATAGGAAACACAGACTCAGACTCAGATGCAAGGAGATCATTGGTAGGGACAGACTCCAAATAAAAAGGTAGAGACTCATTAAACGTGACATCAACACACACAAAATAACGATGTAAAGATGGAGAATAACATTTATACCCTTTCTGAGTCCGAGAGTAACCAAGGAAAATGCATCTATTGGACCGCGGGTCCAGTTTACTCCGGTCGGGATCAAGAGCATGAACATAACATGTGCACCCGAAAACCCGAGGGGGTAATGAACGGAGAGGCCGACCAGGAAACATGACCATATGGGGTATCTGACCTCCAAGGACAGTAGAGTGCATACGGTTGATCAAATAGCACGCGGTAAGAGCCGCATCACTCTAGTAAGACTTAGGAACCTTCATTTGAAATAACATGACACGCATAACTTCGGATAAATGTCGAATCTTGCGTTCGGCAACTACATTTTGCTGTGGAGTCCGAGCGCAGGATGACTGATGAATAATCCCATGATCATCAAAAAATTGAGAGAGGACTATGAAAAAATTCGCGTGCATTATCAGAACGAAACATACGAATGCAGGTATTAAACTGAGCCTTTATTTCCATGTAAAATGACTTAAAAACAGACTTCAACTCAGATCTCTCTTTCATAAGATAAAGGTATGTAGTGCGAGAGAAATCATCCACAAAAATAACATAATTCTGAAAACCAAAAACATTGGGCACATGAATAGGCCCCCAAATATCTGAATGCACTAAGTCAAAAGGACTCGACACACGACGCTCTACTCTATGGTAAAATGGCACTCGACAATGCTTACTAAACTCACAAACTTCACATGATAACTCTTTAAGAGAACTGCATGAGGGGACTAAACGCTTCAGATTCTGAAGAGACGGATGGCCAAGCCGACAACGTTGCTGATATGGGGCATCTGAGGATTGAAGAGCAACAGTAGGATTATGGGTCAGGTATGAAGAGCAACAGTAGCAACGTTGTACTCATTACTGAGATGCTCTGGACCATGAATGAAGGAAGCATGGTAATGAGTACAGATATTGATTTGGGTCTCTAGGCTTGCCCTCCTTGATGCCTTTTGGCTTTGATTTGGGGGCATGGTTCTGCAACAAAACGTCCGTGTAGCTCCTCGGTTCTTGGAGGTTTAGGGGGGCCACTGTTTCAGTGGTATTCTGAGCGCAGCCACTTTGTGCATATTGCCAAAGGTTAGGTCTGTTTCTCGACCATCCCCCGCCCATACCCCCAATGATTGAGGACTAGATGGGTTCTGTTATTGTTGTTGTTGTTGTAATACAGGCCACCACGTTCAACACCGCCACCAATCTTCTCCTTCGTCTGGAGATCCTGAAACACACTACCATGAGGAGAAAATGTGACGGAGCATTTTAAGGATTTTGTAAGTTGACTGATAGACACAAGATTAAAAGGTAAGCGTGGAACATGTGATACAGAATTTAAAGTAAGGGATGAAGAGACAGGGACCAAACCCACACCAATAACCTTAGTAGCGGAACCATCTTCTAAGGTAACATGGGATGTTTGATCAATGGATTGACAAGTAGAAAAGAATTTAGAAGTACCAGTCATATGATTAGTAGCACCAGAATCGATAACCCAAGGAGAAGAAAAAGAAGATGCAACACAAGCAACAGAAGGACCTGTCTGAGCAAACGTAGCAGTGGAGGAAGAAGTCTCAGCGGAAGGCTGAATTGACATAAGGCGCTGGTATTCCTCTGCTGAGATAGTCACTCTATTGTCGGCAGACGAATGAGTAAATTGCCTAGAATCCTCAGAATGAGCAGCCTAATGAGCCTGGGGATAACCATGAAGCTTATAACAATAGTCCACTGTATGATTGGTACCTTTACAATGGGTACAAAATCGGGTACCACGGCCACGACCATAACTACCACCTCCCCTTGGCGTGCGACCAGAATTACCTCCATCATGACTAGAACTATGACCATTGAACCCAGAATTACCTCGACCACCAGAAGCAGAACTACAACCACTATCACGGCCACCAGAACTATTACCAGAATCACGACCACCAGAACCACGACCACGACCACGACCACGACCACGACCACGACCATTACGGCCACTACCAGACCCAAAACCACCAGAAACAGCGGAAGCCAAAGCTGAACGCTCAGAAGAAGACATAGGAGGTGGTGTAGAACGGGAGGCAGCAGATTGACGAAGTCGACTGAAGACCTCGCTGAGAGAAGGTAGGTCGCTAAATCCCAAAATCTGATTACTAACTGGATCAAAATCTAAGGAGGCACCAGAGAGGAATCGAGCAACCTCTATACGTTCACGCTGGCGTCGCACAACCTGAATATCAGAAGAAAATGACTCATAGACACGGAGTTCATCACGAATACGACGAAACTTGGCGTAATATTCTTCCAAAGATAAGCTGCCCTAAGAGATAGAAACGAACGATTGATGAAGATCATACGTGCGACGGAGGTTGTTCACACCAGAATACATCTCCTGAGCCTGTGTCCAAACCTGTTTGGCTGTATCTAAGAACATCAGGGAGCCAGCAATATCGTCATCCATACTATTCCACAACTGACTACAGATCCGAGCATCCCTAGGTTTCCACAAAGTAGTATCTGAAGGAGGATCATCAGTCAAGAAATGAGACTCAGACTCCCCGTCATAGTAAACCTTAACCGCTTGAGCCCAAATAGCATAATTATTACCATTCAAGCGTGTGGTTGTAATTGGCAGCCTTTGAGAAGAACTGGACGAACTACCAACAACAACAGAACTAGTACTAGAACCAGTACCAGACTTAACTTCAGCTTCAGACATTTTGCCAAAAACAATGAAGAGGCCACAACACAAAATAACCACTAGCAGATCCAAGACAACCAGCCAACCTAAGGATCAAAGATTACCAACTAACCAGCCAACTACTACTTCAATAATCAACCAAACAATTATCCTCCAACCAACTAAGCAGCCACCAACACCACCAACTAATCGAACTCAAAGCAACAATGAACTAACAATAATGTACTAAATAATCGACCAAGAGATCAACCATGAATCTATCCCTGCCGAGTGCAGCCACGACTAACAACCAAACAAACCAGAGTACCATAGATCAACATATCGACCAGACCAGCCATTTATAGATAAAAACAGACCCACAGAGCGGCAACAGAACAAGAATCAAGCAACTACAAACTCAATTACCTCATCAAAGTGATACACCACAAATTAACCACTGCAGATGAAAGTCGATTGAGGTGAAAATCACCAGAAAACCATAAGAGAGTCACGAAATCACATGGATCGGTAACCAGAAAGGTCGCCGGAAACTGGGCTATGTCCGGCAAGGGTCGTCGGTGACTGAGTTTCGTCCGGCCAGTGTCGCCGGTGGCTAGGCCACGCCTATCAAGGTCGATCGAAGGTTTTGGGTATTGGGTCAGTGATGGATGGCGTTGATAATGGATGATGCCGCTTGGGTTACTGTTTTCGAGCACTGGGTAGGACTTGAAATCAGATTTGGAGAGATTTTGAGTGCCAGGGTTAAGATTTCGAGGGCTAATGAGAGTCGAAAGTTACTGGGTAATGGATTTCGGTGGCTAATAAGGCTTGGTTTAGAGGTTTAAGGCTCGTAGAGACTTCGATTTAGAGATTTAAGGATTGTAGGGGCTTCGGATTAGGTGGTTTCAGGCATGTCGGCTTCGATTTAGGGTTTTTTTGAGGTAACTGATGGGTTAGGTTCAGACGATGGGTTAGGGATGATGATGTCAGTGGGTGTCTAGAGTTTTTTAGATGTAGATGATGGGTTTGGTGATGACGTCAGTGGTGAGTTTGTGTATTCTGGATGGAAATGGCTTTGATACCATGTTATTTGAGAGAGAGAAGAAAAGAAGTGTAAAGGGTGTTAACAAACCCTAACATAAGTCACTTTTATTTATATCACTGCGTATCATATTACATGACTTAGATAGGCGATGTGGGACAAACATAAAACCACTAATATAAACTTATTCTAACATATGCAATGTAGTCCCTTTGGGTAGTCTATCTGTCTCTCTCTCTCCCTTTGTCTTGTTTCTCTTTGCTTTGATTTGTATCATGGTATCAGAGCCATAAGATCTAGGCTTGTGGGATATTCGCTCCTCGGCGGACAGCTATGCCTCACCGCTATCCTCCGCGCACTCATCGCTTCTGTTCATGGAGCACTGTTCATCGAAGTTACTGTTCATCGAAGGGTTCACGGGTATTGTTCATCTTCAAAGTTTCTCTCTACTTCCTCCTATTTGCATCGGCAATTTGGCATCTGTTCAGCATTGGTTCTTCCTCCTCTTTACACCTATTCAGCATTGGTTCTTCTTCGTGGTCACATGTTCTAGTTTTGCACCGCCTTGCATTGTTCAGCATCTCCGCAGTAGTTGATTTGCAGTAGTTGATTTGCAATAGTTTATTGGCAGTAGTTGATTTGCAGTAGTAGTTTATTGACAGTAGTGGATTTGCAGTTGTTATCTCCTTGGCAAACTCACGATGCTTCGCATCATGAGTTTGAGGGGGAGTGTGAAGTATAATTTAGGGTTAGCATTAATTAGGGTTTCATTGTTAGGGTTTCTGTTAAATTGTTATTTATCTTTTATGTTAAGGGTAACTTAGTCCTTTTATGTTATTAGGGTTTCGCTAAGGTTTCGTTATATATCTTTTATGTTATTAGGGTTTCGCTAAGGTTTCGTTATATATCTTTTATGTTTAGGGTAATTTAGTCTTTTTGTATTCTTAGGTTTTCTATTTAAGCATTGGTTCTTGTAATCAAATCATCTGATATATGCAATGTAGTCCCTTTGGGTAGTCCGGCTCTCTCTCTCTCTCTCGGTCTTGTTTCTCTTTGCTTTGATTTGTATCATAAATATGGTTTGCATGCCAAAAAATACTTTAAAATCTCACTACTTTTTCCAATCAATCGTGTGTGCGTGATATCAAGAGAGAAGGGATAGAGTTGGGGAATGTAGCTTGCTCATCAGAGAGAATCTGATTTTATTCAGGACACAGACATTTTTTTCCATAGGTTTAACCACAGAAAATTATTCATTGTCTCTTGTTGTACGTGATATAATAGCTAGCTCTTTCTCCATCATATTGACATAAAAATACCTGTAACTTGTCAAGGAATAAATATGGTTTGTATGCCAAAAAATACTTTAAAATCTCACTACTTTTTCCAATCAATCGTGTGTGCGTGATATCAAGAGAGAAGGGATAGAGTTGGGGAATGTAGCTTGCTCATCAGAGAAGCTGATTTTATTCGGGACATAAACATGGAAGGGCAATTTGCTTATTAAGTAGAACTGTGATGATAACAACACAGAAGTAGTAGTATTATAAGGTTGCATATAAATTTAGACAGAACCGTGATGATAACAACGCAGAAGTAGTGGTATTATAAGGTTGCATGTAAATTTAGACAGCCGACCACACATCCTTGTGATGGAAAACTGAACAGTTAATTAGAAATAAGTTTGTTGAGACATTTACGAGCATTAGCCCGATGGCCCCAATATAATCCTTCCCATTTGCTCATTTTTTCAGCTTGTTGGACTTTACTGGGCTCATGCATGAAGCCATTTCAGCAGGATTCTTGTTTTTGTCTGGCCTTTTTAGGGTAATGCATTAGTTATTTTCTGAATGAAGACCGAGATTCATGGCAAACTTGTGTCAAACAGTGTTTTACTAATTGCTTGTGGAGTATCTTAAAATGTAACGATCGACAGCGATGCAATGTCATTATTCTGGTAAAATAATGTCTTTATTTATGCTCTTTTTAGTTCTTATGCGTAAACACTAGTCATGGACGCCTCTTTTATTCTGGAACAATGCTTCAAAAACTTGACCACGAACCAAGTTGAGATATCTTATATTTTGCATTGATTTTTTTCTTGTTGCAATCTCTCTCTTGGAATCTCATTTCTGAGAATCTTACTATAAGTAGTGGCTTTTCGTATGAGCATCAATAGTTCTTCTTCCCTATGTATCATATTCCATCTAGCATGGGTTTGTGCGTCATTCTGATTGAACCAACTACTATATTTATAAGGGTTTTGCCTGTGAAATTGATTAGAATTTTGATATCTTGGTGTTCTGATGTATTTTTCTAGCTCAATATTTTGACATGTATCTTAGGTCCTATTTGGGTACTGGTTTCAGTGCGACGGTGACAATCGGCGTTAGTATTTGACATCAACTCTTCTGCTCTTTGCCACATAGCAGGTGATCCTCTTTATGTTGCTGGTGGACAGCCAAACTGCTTTGATCCTGAATTTGAAAATGAAAGTTTTGCGCACGATGGGTACGAGACTCTTGTACAAAAAAGTTGTATTTTTTCTGTCTACCTTTCTTCTTCTTTTTGCTAAAACGGTTTACATGTTCTTTAGTAAAGGCCTACTGTAAACAAAAAATTTCGAAAGATTAGCTCATTGTGAAGGCAGACTGAAAGGTGGTTCTTCCATTTAACTGTATGCCCTCATCATGTTTAACCTTCAGATGCAAGAATGCTAACATTTTTTGTTGGACACTCTAGGAACTACGAAGAAATAGTACCCTATGATACTTGCCTAGTTGGCAAGCTTCATCGTCCAAAATAGAAACTGACCACAACAATGAGGGCATAATCTCCAATTATTCCAACACTTGATGACCAAATCTATGATGGCACTGTTGACAGGGTAAAGTAGCTTGAGGAAAATCACAGCTGGATTTCAGCTCTGTTTCTTGGTACTTGTAGTCCATTTTGCTCAGTGCTCATGACCTCAAACAATTATCTTCCAAGTGTCAAGGTCCTAAAAGATGCAAAAACTTATGAAAAGAGATCCAAAGGGAATCTTTGGAATATGTACAGGATGATACATGAATGGAACACACTAGTACAAGGACCATGACATCAAAAGAAACTCTGTAGACCTGTTGCAGTAATCAAAACCGAGTTCTCACTTCCTAAAGAGGCTGAAGAAGGCACCAGTGGAAGCTCAAAGTAGCCATGCATATATTTTACTCAAAGAACAGAATAATCACGGCTTAACTTATCCACCAAACTCAAACCATAATGACTATGCACTCCCTCTCCCCTCTCTTTCTCCTGGGAATTTGTGCGTAAATGAACACTTGTGTATAAATACATATAAGCACCTAGAAAAGTTAATGATCAAACTCGCCGTAAACAGCATGGTGGGTTAATCATCAGCAATGATGCCTGCAGAAGTTGCCTTTTTCCTTTCGGGAAGTTAAAGGTGACGAGGTATTGGGCTTGTATAATGGTGAAAATTGTTCACTGATTAATTTGCAAACCAATTTGACCTAAACTGGTAGTGGGGTTACAGGGAATCTAGTGGTGGTTATGTTGCTTGGCATAGAGCTACTGATTGTAGCTGTGGTGCGTAACTGATTGTAACTGTGGTGCGTTGGCCCACATCGGGGTGTTGGTGTGTAGGTTGGGAGCCCTACTATCAGTTATCTAGAAAGACAGGACAATGGTAAAATGGTAATCGATATGATATAGAGGTGGGGGTGGATGACTTGATGGAGGGGGTGTTTTTTGGTAAGGAGAGGAGAGGAGGGAGACAAGAGATTTTTCTAAATTCGTTTCTCTTATTAAGGAACAATTTATTATTAATTTTTTTTGCATCGAAAAAACGTAGCACAGATGTGGTTAACATTGCTGCTAAGCAACACTGAGACTGATAGGGGAGGTCAGTGTCTTTGTCAGAAATCTCAGGGAAGATGATTTGATTACCTATTCATTGCACTCAGTATACACAGCTTAATCACCACTTTCCTTGTTGGGACTGTCTACGGGTATAGATCTTAGAATAATGATACATATACAAACTTTGTGCCACAACCAACCACAACCCCACTCACATGGGGTGTGGGGCCCGCATGTGGGGCCCATGTGGGACCCACACCCCATGTGAGTGGGGTTGTGGCACAAAGTTTGTGTCACAATCATTTTTGTAGATCTTATTGCACAGATGGTGCATAGATTGACCCCATTGGGCCTATTTACGGGGGTCCTACACAAAAAATCCGTTATAAAATTTTTTTCTAGTGGCCCTGGGAAAATCACATTATCGTAGATGCTCATCTAATATTTCAAGTTTTCATTCAAACTTTAGGATCCTAGAACATTGGATCAAGCCCTTACGGTTATCTAATTGAGCTGTTTTTACATGTGGCCACTCGAAAAATTATTTTAAATTAATGAATGGTTTGGATTTTTGGTTTGGGACCCGTAAGTAGGCCTCACGGGCCGATCTCTGCAGCATCTGTGCATTTCACATCTGTACCCGTAGAGTTAGCGTTCCCTGTTTGCTTTCTGCCTACATGCTTTTTTTTTTGGCAGTTTTATTACTTTTCAGTGATGTTAAGTTAATTCACCAGTTTCTCTGATTCTTCGGTTTCCATCTTTTGAGATCTTGTGCGTTCAAAAAACGATCCTATTTGTTTACTTCGCTAATAATCACTTATATTTTCAAGTTTATTGGGTAGCTTCATTCTTTCACAGTGGTATTTGTTCAATTGAAGTTACCTTCTGCATTTCGTATCGTGTTTTCTTAGAGGATACCAGAGGCCAGGAAAACCTGTTCCAGGAGACTGCGGGTATCTCTTGCATGCGCATAAAGTGGTTCTGGCTCATCCAACCAGGAGCGAGGTGAGGCATTAAGTGTGAAATATTTTAGGTGCTTCTAAAATGTCAAGTATAAGCTAACTGGGGCATACTTTTACCAATGTATTCATGATTTTAAGTAGCTCCTTGTTATCGTGCTTCCCCATTTCAGAAGAGCCTCCAAATGCTAGTATAGAGCAGTTAGATTAGAATAGGAGGGAGCACAAAATATTTGCACCCTTATCCGACTCGTTACAATTATTGCAGGTTATTAACATCACTGCACCTCTCCCATCTGTTCTTCGGACACAGCAAGAGGTGGAAGAAATAGAATTGGGTGCTGGAGATGATTGCCGAGTAGATTTATAATGTTTTTATGTTTATCAAAACGCCAAAAATTGGGTGCTGGAGCTCCGCCAATTGGTTTTCCCATGCTTTGGTTTCCCAACCACACTGGAGAACGTAAGCAACAAGGGTGATTGTCGAGCATGGATCATGTACCCACCCATGGGTTCTATGTAGACGTAGTACAAGGCATTTATCAGTTTGCCTGCTTTTGAGCATCCACATTTGACACTAGCTAGAAATGTTTGTTATATGACAGTGTTGAAAATGGGACTCAAAAATTGTGTATTAAGAGCATCTCTAGCCCTAACTCAAATTTGAGTAAAAGCTCAATTTGGTATCACGCAATCCGGTCATCTACCCATTTTTTACTCAGAATTTGGTTAAAATAAATTCAAAAACCATTTAACTCACCATCTCCTTCCTCTCTACACCACTGTTGACCAACACCACCACACTTCCTCTGCCACCATTGAGCCATAAGTACTACCACAGTCAACCCAGATCTACCACCATCAACGACCACCACGACCGTCGGATTTCACGATCTAGGGTTTACAAACTCAAACTTGTTCAGCGACACCCCACACCAGACGACCACCGTCGCCGCCGATCTTCGTTGAATTCGTCCACTTTTTCCAACCACCGCCGTCCACCAGAAACAGTTGACCACCACTAGAAAACTCGCGCGACCACCAATCGCCACCAGAATATAATTGGAAATTTGGGTTTGGGTTTGGTTCTCCCTTGATTTGGATTCAAAAAAGGGTTTCCCTGGATTTGGTATGGAAAAGGGCAAGTGACTGGAGGAGAGATTTGAGGGGTTTTACTCAGATTTTGCATCTGAGTCAGAACTGAACTTGCTCTAAAGAGTTGTTAGGTAGTAAATAAAAAAGTGGTCCACAAAAATTATGTATTAGAGAGTTGTTAAAAAAAGAGTACAAAAATACAAAGCCTATACATGCATAGTTCCCTCTCCTCTCTCCCTCTAGCTTTTCCGGGAAAAATCAGGGGCTGGTTCCCCTCTCCCTATTCCTGTCTCCTTTTCTCTCTCTTCTTTCCCTCTCAAATGGGTACCATAAAACTATGACTGCCTACCAGCCACAGGTGGCAAAGCTTTACAAGATGACACAAAAGTGGGCCTGAAAAAGTGGTCCTAAAACTATCAAATGGAACAATTTTTGTTGCATTATCTTGTTAACTAACTAAATTCTGACCCTAGAGTTAGATAAAATAGTCAAATGGACATGCCCTTACACATCTATTTTATTTTTGTTTTATTGTGCTTTAGTTCAACAATATTCTAAATAAAGGGAAAGCTTACAATACACACCATGTTTTGGGTGTATATGATATGCACCCGAGTTATATACTGTTGGATGGTTAGCTTCATTAAAGATGTTATTATGAATCGATTACTTGTTATCTGAGCAATAGGTGAAGTAAGAATAATATTTGTGAAGAGTTACGATTTTTTGTCTAAAAGTTACAAGACGCACGGAAATGTTACGAATCATATTTGTGAAAAGTTACGTGAGACACGAAAATGTCACGAATCATATTTGTGAAAAGTTATGATTTTTTGTCTAAAAGTTACGCGACGCTCAAAAATGTTACAAATCATATCTGTGAAAGTTATGTTTTTTTGTAAAGTTACGAGACACGGGAAAAAGTTACGAATCGTATTGCTGAAAAACGACGAAACAAACTAAGATGTTATAAATGACCGGTTCTCTAAGTCATTTATATTATGAGGTGACACAAACAATATTGACCACTCAATAAGCGCATATCGTACACCCCTTTAAGGGGTGTGTATTGTAGCATTTCCCCCAAATAAATAGACTACGGAGTTGTGTATACAGTATAATTCGTATGGACCTACGTGTCTATTGATGATTAGTGTAGTAATGCTTATCAAACTTTTTAAAGAGGAATTGTAAACCATGATAGGTTACATAAACTTACTACAATTAGACCCTTCATTTTTTATTTTTTATTTTTGCAAAAAAATAATGATCGCTGTTAATGCAAAATTGGTATCAAACCATACTTGAAACAGAAATTTCAACGAAATGAAGGCAATCTAAATTCAAAACCACCATTTCTTCCAAACAGATTATCTCTTGAAATACAGCTTCTCAAAAGGTGGGCGACCACGTCTAATTTTTGGACCAGGGGGAGCCTGACCGGGATCCCCTCGATCTAGGCTTCCGACGAGGCGGCGGCCGGTGACGGGTGACAGCGGCGGCGCATGCACCGGCGGTTTCTTCTTTCTTTCTTTTCTGTTTCCGTTTCTGCTTTTGTATTTTCTGTTTTTAATTTCTGTTTTTTTTAATTTTCTATTTTTTTTGGTAGGTGGCTGTAGTTTTGATTGGCAGATTAATGAATTTTTATTTCTTCATCCAAAAAAAAAAAAAAGCTTTTCAAAACAATACAAGCATCTAAAATATTGTAATTAAGTCCAAAAGAATCAAAAGATGGATCTCAAAACTGATGGGTTCTTTCTCTATTATCTCCAATTAGCTGGATTAAGTAACACATGCAAAAGCTAATATAACACATACAGGAAAGCAAAAGAAAAGGATTTGCCTCACATTCTACCTGCCATGCATCCCCTTACTTTTTCAAGATTCCTCCTCTTCAGTAATAATGAAAGGCAGAGTCAGGATTTCGATTCGGAGGTGGTATCCAAAATTAATATTTTTCCTCTCTCCATGAATCTGTTCTCATGAAAACAGTTGAACCACTCCATGCCTGCATGGTACAATCCAAGATTCTGTGAATGGAAGATCCTCTATATATGCAGATTAAGGGAAGAAAATACTTTCTTACTTCCAAAAAAGCTATTTATCTTTTTTCATCTGGGTATTGTGGGATAGATTATGGTAGATGGTGATTGCACTGAATTTATGGAGTCGAATCTATGGGTTCACACTTCACATGATGTGATTATGGATCATACAAGGAAAAGACTCTAAATGATTTCAATGTTTTTTTTTTTTTTGAACGGGGTCTAAAGTATGCTCCATTTCCAAAAGAAAACCAAAAAAAAAATTAGGATATGCCACCATCCCGTTTGTAGGGACTCAGCTATACCCATGAGTGTCAAAATGGCAATGCCAAAGCCATTTTTGGCCATATCTACACTGTCATTTTGCCAAAATATGGCATCCTTGCTCCACTAGTGTAATGCCATTTTGGCAGCACCAAAATTTCCTCCCTTTTCAACACCTTTCACCAACCAATTTTTCTCAATTTCATACTATTAAGTTTTAACCATTATTTTTCAGCTAAATTTAAATACTATATATTCTTCAACCTATATTTTTGAAAGGGAAATGATTTTCGCACCCCCAAATTCCTAACTACACCCCCTAGGGGGTGTGAAAATCAATTTAGAGTGATTTTCGCACCTCCCAAATTTGATTATCGCGGCCCCCAAAATTAGTAGTTTGGGGAGTGCAAAAATCACTCAAAATTGATTTTCGCACCCCCTGGAGGGTGCGGTTAACAATTTGGGGGTGCAAAAATTATTTTCCTTTTAAAACCAACATTCAACAATTGATAGTGCGGTATTCCAGCGATGAAGAGTTTAGGTTTTGGGATTTCTTGGGCTTGCCTTAGCCTTTTGGGCTAGGCTTTTTTGTGCTGTGACTGATTTATCTAGGCTTTGTTGGCCACTAGGTGTATGCTTCATTTGCTTATTTGGGCACTTTAGGCCCACAGGGTTGGGGCTTTTGCCCTCTGATGTACTTTCCAATTTTTGGTTGAATTCCCTTTCTCACTAATAATTTTTTTTTTTGCCAATTAAAAAAAAAACAATTTCCATTTACCAACAAATTTTTCTCAATCTCTATTCAACAACCTCAATCCCCATTCAACAACCACCATTCTTTTCTTTTATCTTTATA
The DNA here is from genome assembly GCA_036023075.1 of Gaultheria prostrata. NCBI lineage: Eukaryota > Viridiplantae > Streptophyta > Magnoliopsida > Ericales > Ericaceae > Gaultheria > Gaultheria prostrata. Next base: position 1,665 of record JAXBDA010000394.1, on the reverse strand, counting down.
AATAAGAGCAAAAAATTAGTAACTTTGTAATGGTCCGTATTTTTTAATAACACTAGCGGTCTTGTCACGTGCGTTGCACGTGGTGCATGTTTTTTTCATTTCTCGGAGGCCACTGGTGTTGCATTATATAGAACCTAGAAGGTGCAAAAGGCACCCCTTTGAACAATTGCTATGATTTCTTTAATTAATAGGCACCAATTCGGCCAAAGGTTTTTAGTGAGGCAACCAAGGTACATGTCTTTTGGTTAGAATTTTGAAAGAAGTAAATATAGTGTCCGTTGGAATGGGCATAGGATGGGTTTAGAACCCAGAAAGTGCAAAAGGCATCCTTTCGGACAATTGCTAGGATTCTTTTAATTTAATAGGAACCCATTCGGCCATAGGTTTTTAGTGAGGCAGCCAAAGGTAAGTGTATTTTGGTAAATGTTGGTGTTCACCTTGGAATTTTGCAACTCAGAAGGTGCAAAAGACACCCTTTCAGAAAATTGCTAGGATTCTTGTATTTAATAGGCTCCCATGCGACCACTCGTTTTTAGTGTGGCAGCCAAAGGTAGGTGTCTTTTGGTGCATGTTGAAGTACCCCTTAGAATTTTGAAAGAAGTAGGGGCTTAGGATGGGGCTGGAACCTAGAAGGTTTGAAATGCACGCTTTCGGACGATTGTAGGATTATGTTAGTTTAATAGGCACGCTCTTGAACAATTGTTAGTTCCGATTAAGAACCGTGATCGATCCGAACCACTGTAAGACTGGGAGTCACGTAGGATATTGCAGCAAAGAACACAAACAATACACAATGTGTTGATCGAAGACGAACGGAAAGTAAGGAAGTAGGCTCTGATTTTGGTTGAACCATACGAAGATGAATTGTATTTTTTTCTATTGCAACACCCTTTATTAAGACTTGTCTATAAATCTCTTCATGAAGCATGATGACTTTTGCCCAACAGGTGTGTTGCTTCTAAAGTGACATCTATTTAGTCAAGCATTGCATCAATTCCCAAATGACATCTTTTCATCAACCATTGCAACTATTCGTTAAGTAACTAATCTTTGCACCAGTTCATTAGATTCAAAGGATGTAAGATAGGACAGGAATTCATAAGAAAATTTGGGGCATTTGTGGAAAGCAAAAAGTAGGAAACATCTTCGTACTTTTAAAAGTAGTATAGATTTTTATTTGAAAATTCTCATTTCATGTAGTTATACATTTTTTTTTATAACTTCTCTTAAATTTTACGCGTCCAAATATGTAAATGCATGAGTGGGTCTTATGTGCTCATTACACCAACTTGACTAAGTACATATATATATAAATATATATATATATATATATATATATATATATATATATTATTAAGTGTACCCTTCTTGTATATCTTTATATTAGACATGTTAGGCATATTTTCTTAGGCATGTTATTAGGTATGTTAGGCATGTTTTGTTAGGCATGTTATTAGGCATGTTTTATTAGGTATGTTAGATATGTTTTGTTAGGCAAGTTAGGCATGTTTTGGTAGGTGAGAGTCTATTTAAGAGCTCTATGAGCATTGTAATTAATAGGTTCAGAAATTCAGAAATAAGAACAGTCTCCCATTCTCTCTGAAATCTAACAAAAACAGCCCGAACCCGATCCTGAAACTAACCCGAAACCCGCTACATTTCAGC